>JAQFYM010000254.1:0-87972 GCA_034694785.1 Agrenia bidenticulata
CATTTTTCTGTGGAGTACGGTAAGTCAATAGTTGGATATTTCCTGTGCTTATCATCGAGGCCCATTGAGGCAAATGGCAAATGAAACCTTGTTTCTTTCTTTTAAGAGCGCTTCAACTTAGAAACCTTTTATTTTTAATTTCATTTTTTATTTTTACAACATTGTGAACATTATATCCTTTGAAACATTAATAAATGATACATTCACAAATTCTGGCATAAAACTTTCTCCAGAAAATCATTTATTCATAAAATCCGTGTCCCAATAAATTCCCATAACATTACCCCATTTTTCTCAAGGACTCATCCTGTTTCTTAATCAAAGACGGCAAAGGCCTCTGAAGTTGAGCTCCAATTACAATATTTATACAAATGTCAAGAGATCTAACCCTCACTGAAGATGGAAACTAGACCTGCCAGTCTACCACTACCTATATGAAATTAAATAGAGTTATATGGACTTGGGGATAACGATATAAATTCTAGGAATATGCCGAAAGCATCTTACAAGTTTTTTCTTACCAACGACTAAAACATGGGAAACGGCATGGATCAAAAGATCCCATCAGCTCGTCACTACTTCACTACTGACTACAACTCTCCCTGATCCTCTCCACTTCTCTCTAATAATGCCTAAAGGATGTAAAGTCTGAGAACTTTCTCTTCCGCTGTTCCTATTAGATAACACCAAGACCAGCCCTCATAATTCATATTAAGAATATTAATACAACCTAATGGGCTACGATTCCAATCGCTCAAATTACATCACTCTCCAAACTTATTACTACTAAACTACTGTCATCAATTATTCCCTAACCTTGTTCTTTGAACGGATAAGGCCTCTCTGAGGACCAAACTCCTTCAAACTTAATTCACCTCTAAATCCCCTTGTCTCTTCACAACATGGTTAAGCGGATAATATCTCAGCATCTGCATGGCAGCTTCATCTAATTCAACACGCTCGCAAGAAATTATGTGGACATTTGGGCTAGAATAACTCCATGCTTCTACACACTTCCTCTACTTGGTAAATGACCTATTTCTCAACTCCAATTACTAGTAATTCGATCGACTACAGATTAAACTTGATGAAAGTATATAAAAATAACTTTCAGGCTGGATTGTAATTTGCAAACGGTATTCTTAGACAGTCTAACATTTATTGGATTGCTATACTATCTCACTAACTTTATTGAGAAATACTTATTCGAGAGTCTTTCGGAACATACGATAGATTTTATAGTCATTACACACAAGACAAGAAAATGTTTCACCATTAAGGGAATAGTGGATTGAAAAAAGAACATCTTCACCTTTTCCAACCAACCAATCAAGAACTTTCCTACTTAAGAAACCAAGAGCATTATCTTTGCACCCCGTACGATCCAACCAACCACTTGATGATGTCCATCAGCTCATCTCGCGTGATCCAATTAATTGATCGCTACCATAACCCAAAAACCGTATCTTACCCGAAATTAGTCCAATCCGCTGTGAATCGTTCCATTAAAAAATCCAGAAGAAAACTTTTACTCCCTCCTACTCAATCCTCTCGCTCTCGACTTTCCCCAAACGCAAGTAAAAAAGAAAATTAGACCCACAATCTCCGCAAGATCAAACATAAATTACCCACAAATACCTCTTGTGAACTCACCTGATCAAAAAAACTCTGAGATTCGACAGCCCTTTTCGAAACTGAATTTCACAAAGAGAGAGAGAGAGAAGAGAGAGAGTGAAGACAAACTAAACAAAGTTGGTCAGACCTTCTTAAAAGAACCATTAAATGAATTCACTTAACAAACAAAGAGTCTCTTAACAATCTACGTCAGTACTACAAACTCATTCTAAGATACAACTTTTTCTCCCCCTCCGGCTCCAGCTTATTAAAATACAAGTTCATCTCATTTACTTTCCCCAACTTCCCAGGCTACAAAAAATTGGGAAAATGCTTCATTGCTTTCACTCTATTATGCTTCAACCATCTTTCCCTCCTCAACCATAAAATCTACACACACACTTCCACGCACACATTCCTAAATACAAATACCACATCATCATCACCTTCATACAAAATTAATTGCTTTTTTATTTACCTCAAAGACGAAAAGGAAGCTCCTTGGAATATACACATATCAAGAAGAAGAGGGACTAGAAGGGAACTTGCTATAAAGCTCCTATCATCAATATAATAATATCCCTATTACGTGGCTCAAACAGAAAATCTATTTAGGGAGGGGAGAGCAAACGAAAAAGGCTAAAAGGTGAACGTAAGGTTAGCTAAGTCAAATAAACTATAGTGCCTCACTTCTTCATCATTCCTTCAGAGTCTTTGGAGCATTCAGAGAGCCTCGGCACATCAAGACATCTAAAGTAAACTTAGCTCGGGCTAAATAAACGCTTTCTTTTCCTTCCTCTCCTCATCACCCTTTATGCCCTTTACTCCAAAGATGATGAGAAGTCCATGAAATCTCGATTCAAGAGACTTCGCCTCTCTTCAGGCTACTACTACCGACAGACAACATTATATATATGTCTTATCATCTGATTCTGCTATTACTCCCAACTCTGTACACAGAGACGTTATCCACCATTTGTATACCTTTTATAGTATCTCTTTCTACGGCAATAGCTGGGTTTTAGAGATTCCGCTTCACTCAGGCTTATTATAGTGTTTTGCAAAATGAAAGAAAAAAATATATAAAGTATATTCGTATTCTCTGCTCCCTTTCAAGTTCTTCACAACTACAGCAGTGTACAAAGATCTTCTAAATTCCTGGCCAATAGTGAATACTATATCCCAAACAAGGTAGGAGAAAATAGATAGGTTCAGTAACAAAATTAAACTCTGCCACAAAACTAGATGGTAAATAAACTTAATCAACTTCTCTATCTCTGGAGATACCTCCACATTATGGGAAAGGTCACAGCTATAATATTTATAGATGTATAAAAGCTATCCTCTCTTTCTGAGTAGAATTACTAGCTCACCCTTAACAGTAAATTTTATATTCCTTGAGCCAATCGAATTCCCCAATTTGCTACCGAGACCATCCGTCAGATCAATTGATTTGAGATCTCTTGAAAAATCCACGGGATACTAAAAACCAAAAACTACCCTTGTGCACTTTTTTTATTCTTCTTCTATCCTTTGACTGATTTTGTACAACCGGACCGGAGGGAAATCTTTCTCATCATTCTAATGAATTCTCTACTCTTTTATGCTATTGAATTTTCAATCTCATCTTCTCATACAGATATTAAGTGCTCGTTACTACAGTCTAGTATTACAGAGGAACTTAAAGAGTTAAGCCAACAAGGTCCGAACGATACAAGGATGATCCCAAAAATAAATACGTATCACCATACATCCTCAATAGTAAGTGACCCTACCCTTTACGCAGAAGTTAAAACATTTAGTTTCTCAAAAGACTTTCTTTCCTCTAGAATAGACCATCCTTTTCTGCACTTTCACAAACTTTTCTTCTCCAAACTCTTTCTCTCTCTCTCTCGTCTTTTTCGAAACGGTTTTGTATCTATTTTCCAACACACTTTTTATTATAAATCTCCAACTAGGAGCAGCTGAATGTATACACAAGGGCATCTTTTCCCTTTTACTCCTTTCACTCTCCAGTTGAAAATGTTGAAATTGAGAATTCTTCAGTTCCTCTCTACTTGTGGTTCCTTCAACCAAAATAAATACATACGGTATGGGGTGCATGTTGAAAACTTACACCACATGATCTCAGCAGATAGATGCTGTATTATTATTCAATTCCTTTCTTTACTTCTCATACGGCTTCGTCTTGTATGGCACATAACATAACTGCACTCTCTCTCTGCCTTTGCGCCAGTATGCACTAGCAGAGGGAACAAACCACTACCCGCAGCACCGCCACCACCACCAGAATCCACATCATAAAGATCCCAAACCCTCATCATCCCAGTCTCAATTCAACGAGCACCGTTGTCCAATAGACTAGAATCTAGAATCTCGTCACTTTTCACACAAAAGACTGAATTAACATTTTAAATAACTCCTCACCCACATGTTCCACGATTCATAAAACTAATTTCAACTCCCCATTCTTATTCATTAGAAATCTGAACTAAAATCACATTCTTCTCATTATCCTCAGTCATCAGAAGCATCTGGCTCCGCATCGCTTCCAGTCTTCAGAACAGTGAAGGACTTTTTACGTGAGAGTTAGTGCAAGAAAGTTAGATCCTTAGTATAGTGGAGCTGCCAACAGGTTCTCAGAGTCTAGACTTCTATTTTAAGTATTATAGACGTTCAACTTTATTGAGACATTTCGCAAGTACATCGACTTTTACTTTCACTCTCCCACTCGGATTTACTCCTGAGCTGGAATTCTGAATTCCAGTCGGCACTCTAGCCGCCCTTCTGGAAGGACCTACTCCCCTAGTTCATTCAAGAAACTAATTAGAATATATTTAATCTGTGAAGGAACAGTTGAGCCAATCTTAAAATCCTGCTCCTTCCTTTAAAGAAAGGACCAGTTACCCGTAATCCAGATCGACATCATCCCTTTTCTCAGGAGACTCTAGTAAAACTCTTACTGAATTGAATGGGGAAAAAGTTACTCTGAGTACAAATTAATCCTGCGTTGCTCAGACATCTGTGTCCCAGTTGACTCCGTTTATCCCACAATATCATCCCAGGTCTTAACTTTATATTCGTCCTTTGCAATATATCAAGTTACAATTCACATAAGAGAAAGAGAGGTTTGGGAATTGGGGACAGAGGATCGGTCTCCAAACCTGAGCAACTCAAACCAAACGTGCTCCCGAACACGAATTACCATAAAACTTCCGTGTTAGTGTCCCTCTCTATATTAACGATAAGCTTTGATCATTACTCTTCCGGGAAGACCTATCAATACTAATTCACTACACATACCTAATAGAGACAAGAAGTTCCTTGGGGATTTGTTAAATTAAACGAAAGTATTCTTACTGCGAGCAAGGTAAGGAATCTTAAATTTTATTACGATCCTATTTCCTTTTTTAAAATTCAAAACTTATGCATCAACCTCCAACAAAATACTCGTTTAGACAGCTTAACTCTTTAACTTCGAAATCACTCACGAATTCAGTACCGCAACTCCCGCGAGACCTCCACTGTCTTCCTTTCTACAGAGGGATTTAGAGAATATTAAACTTTCTACTAAAGACTCCAATAAGAAACCTGTGCTCGGAGCAGAAGTAGTTCTAGTTGAAGCCAAGATAATTATAAATCGCTCCAACTATGGCAAAGACCCGGAAACCAAGGCACGGAAAGACTACTTAAAGACCCTCGAAAAAAGTTGGTCATGGGCGATGAAAGTACGACATTTATTGGACTAAACTTCATTCGTCTCACCTTTACCCCATGAAACCAGTAACTAGTGATGAGCTATAAGAGTCTGTAGTGATACTACCCACTAACTGTTAACTTTAATACATCTAGCCCAGAATTAATTCGAAACTTTCTCCCCAAAAAGTTTGCTCTCCACAGACACTTGTGTATAGCTGATAGCCCTCAGGGTAGGAGTTCCAATTCCCAATGAAAAGCACGGAGGTGACTGTGTAGTATAATAAATACTTAAGCCTCAACTTCATCCCCAAGACCGTGTGAAGTTTCTCTTTACATGGTACAATAACAATAAACATTTCATCCAATGACCACTTCAGTGCACCTACGTTGGGAATAAATTCCTATTAATTGCGGACCCCAAGTTTCGGTGACCCAAGCAAAACTTGGCCAAATCTTCTGAGAGAGATTCAACCTTAATTGAAGTTAACTTGAGACTCGTTCGGAAAACTTAGTCAGCTATTACTATAACCAGCTATCAAATATCCTATTGCTGACATGACAAACTGAAGAGAGGCAGAGAGAACCCGCCTAGTCCTTTATGAGAAAGGACTGACGACGTTGATCATCTAACCAACCAACTTTAGTAAAACAGTTTATGACTTGAAATGACTACCACTCGTAATTTGTCCTCGAGTAATCCTAGCCTTCCCAATTAAAATCTAAGTTTATACAACACCAGACCAATTTTCGTCAACATCAACTTCATCTCACACTAATGGCAGTAATGGCACAAACTATAATTAAGTTACATACTTAATTTATATTTCGCCCTATTTCCATTGAACTAAGCTACCGAGGGACTCAATTCAAATTAAAAAACAATCCCTTTGCACCGAATTCCTCTAGTCAAGCAAAGTCTAAATGTCCAAGAGCAACTTTCCCTTCCCTGAATAAAAAAAAACACAAAAAAATCTATCCCAGAAAACGACTTAAATTTCTAAAGGTAATTCTAAATCTAAGGCCGGAAAATTCTAAGGAGATTAAATTAAACCAAACCCTTTTCCGAGACCAGAGGCTGACGCAGACGGTAAATACTCGAAGCACGTGTTGAGTCAACATATTTTATGGACATAAACAAAGAATTTAATATAAAAGAAAGGCCTATGAATTAATTTCAATGTGCTTTTCTCAACGAGGATTCGTCATCCGTGAAGTATCACGGGAAACTTTGCTCCTCTCCAGACGAGCAAATAATAACACATTTCCTCTTTCATTCGAATTATACATCAAGCTTCTTCTCCCTTCCAACATGTAAAGACAATCTACTCCTAACAATCTCTCCACTCCACTTCCTCCTCACGACTGTTCCAGAGCTATTATTATTACGACGACACAGTTAAACAAATCAGAGCGAATCAGAAGGTAGACAGAAGACACTATTATTACTACACCTTGCCAACGAGCATGGGCTCACAGCAAGTTATAACAAGCTGAAATGTAATTACTCCAATTCAGTTTAGACATACCGAGGGAAAGAAAGCTAAAGAGAGTACTAAGGCCCGAGTCAACCAAATCAAATTTACAATGACGCCTTGATTGGATTTAGCCCAACCTATCGTGAAAACTCCAGACACTTATTGACACCAAGTGAAACGAAACTCATCCTCCACCTTTACAATTTCCCTCATCCTCCTAAGCTACAACTACACTCTGTAGATACACACTCATGAGAAACCTAGAATTCTATCCAACCCTTTTCCCACCAATCCACTGCACATCGAAACTTTAATTCAAAAAACTCAATATCCAAAGCCCTGTATTTTTAATTAAATAAAATACATGCAAAGTAAATCACCAAGCCCACCCGATCCATCTCCCATCAACGTTTCCCACATTCTAAAGCTGCTAACTCAGATTAGAGAATTTAGAAAGAGTGAAATTAAATTAATTAAAATCAGACTTTTCCATTTCCCTCTCTCTGTCAGTACATTATCGATCTCAAACTCAATCGAGATGGTCGTACTTGTAAAGTGAAGGAATCTTTGATGGCCTTATCGGTGCTTTCACTCCATCAAAGAATAATGAAGGGCCACTTCACCCAGCACACCCAATCGTGACACTTGCTCAACCTTTTAAGCCCGATTTTGATAAATCTGCATAAAGCTTTATATTCAAGACAAGTTAGAACCCAACATGCATAACCCGATCCAACTCCTGTCCACCTACCTTTCCCCACAGCTCCTACACCCTAGCAATATTGAGTAGCTGTGCCTTAAAAGTAATGATGCTTTTACCACATCACATTGCACAACAGTTTTTGACTTAATGGGCCCTTCTCCATCCCAACAGCTATTGCCCTCCTTACAAGTCCCGTCTCATGTCCCAACTACGTGAAGAAGCCGGCTCTGCACAATCTCTTCCCATCTTTAGACTTAACATTTTGCCAACATCTCACAACAAATGGATTTCTGACAATGAAATAAAATATCCCACTAGAAACTCACTCAGCTGTGTTTCTTGAATTGATTTCCCTCAGCTTCAATACACATTCATAGCATTTTCTCTCTCTCTCTCTCTCCCTTTCATTCCCATCTCTCCTCTATTCTTCCTTATGTACATACACATTTATAAAGCCCGTCCGCCCCTATTCCACATCTAACAACAACATCCAACCTCCCGCGCCTTACCTTCTTACTTTCTCTCCAATCTTCACAATTCACAACGACTCAAATGAAATCCCTTACGACGACTTGACGCACACAAAGAACTACGTAAGTACCAAACCAAAATATCCAAATACCGTAGGGAAAATGCCTCGAGACAGTTGGCCCTATCCGACAATACTCTACACTTCACTAACTCCGGCCCACATTACGCGTCTCTCTCTACATTCAGCAATAGTAGCCCGCTACAGGTAATCCTGTGTATATGAACTAATATTAATATAATAATAATAATAATAATATAATAATAATAGCACCAAGGGGGCTATACAACCAATATCAAATTCTACTGTCATATTACACACACCCTTCAGACGATCTTCCTTGGCAGCTGAATTCCATTCTCGCCCTATTCACACACGTACGTAGTGTGTACAAGATGTGCACGAAATTCATCGTTAGGCTTCTAAGCTTTCTCTCTTTCAAGACGAAATTCCATTCCACCTTTGATGCTTTGTACACGCTAGGAGCAACTGCACATACTTTCTCCTTCCCCAGGACCATGTCTTGGTTAAAAAAAATTCTTTACATGGATTTATTTTATGATTCCATCTTCCTCCACGCGTGCATACATAGTAGTAATAATAATTATGTCCTTAAGACGGATAGACAGTAGAGGACAGAATTCAATTCTGTTATTGATTATATTGCGCAAACTGAAACCATTCAACTTAATATGCTACAATATATCCTGTATACTCCATTTTTTTCAAGTATCACAAGACAAGTCCATTTCAACACAAATGCCCCCGTGGAATCTTGAACCTCACAATCTCAAGACTTTTTTCTATTACATTGAATTACGCCCTTTTTTCATTGCATTAGGCAGGCAGGTGAAATCTGCTCCAGAGCTCCATCATCAGCCTACTTTCACCCTCTCTAATATATCAGTCTCAACTTTCACTCACTCTTCCTCCCATTACTGCCTATAGTTTTTCACCCGTGTCTCCATAGTCTCCAAGATGATTTTAGGATGCTGACATGACTCAAGAGAGCAGGATAAAGGTCCTTAATATTATCAAGATTTCACAGAATCTCTCAGCTAACATTTCTCTCTTCCCTAGCTTTATCATTTATGGGTTCAATAGCCGTGAAAGAAAAGCTAAGATTATTTCTCTTCAAGACGTGTATACAACATAAAAGTACTGAATGCCTCCGTCACTTTCCTCTAGTCTGCCCTTGGTGAATACACAGAGGGTGAGTGGTGAAACCCAAGAGAGAAAGAGATGAGAGAGTGCAATGCACAAGAAGTAACTATAACACTTACAATATTTTATATTATTATTATTATCAAAGTGTCATATACTTCCAACAACCATAATATCGTATTGTTCGATTCCCTCACTGGCCTTGAAAGAAAGCTGGAATTGTCCATCGCCCTTTAGTGGCTCTCTTAGATGAGAATAGCTTCCCCATCCGGCATCCGCACAGGATATATTTCTCATCTCCTCTAGTCCCTTTCAAATTACTTATTTCTTCAATTGACCACTTTTTCTGTTCACTCCTATTTTCCCCAGAGGACTACCTTTCCCTAAGCTAACGATGATGATAACTGCACATCACTAAACAAACTCTAAAATCCCTTGAATATTTATGTTTCTTTGTGCTTCCGTCAAAATGGAGACGAGAGGATATCTTGTTTTTAAAGGTCCGGAAGACAATTCCTTTATACCGTTTCCGAAACATATTCCGTCATTCTCTTTTTCCATTTCTGAGCATTTCTTTTTTTTAAACAACCACCGTCAACAGTACCATTGTTCAGACCCTGGTTGTGGCTCGCAGCTCTAGGCCTGGAAATGTTGGGGTATTTTGGCTTCCCAGTCCTACCTCCTAGAAGAAGACAAAGCCATACTAATTGCTTTCATCTCTGAATTCCAGCGCAATAAATCTACATTCTGAGAGGCCTTTCAAAAGGAAAGCCGCAGAAAGACCAGGAGTAGACAGGAGGTCATAATAACGAAAAGACCTCAAATGGGACCACATTAACAGGGTAATCCTAAATACATGGGCTAGGGAAGAATTTTTCCCAAAGGCCAGCAAATGAGTTGGACCGAGTAGCAGATGATCTCTATTAAAACCAGCACACAAAACAAGCAATGAATACAAAGGAGGGGGGGGAGAGTGGGGCTCAATACCACAATTCAAATTTTAGTCCATACAGTTAATGATCTGAATTCTAGAATTCGTATTGTTATCCCATCGACAAAAATTCCCCTCGTTTTTTTACCATCAATGAACCTCTTAAGCAGTAAAGTACCATAGAATAGTCAACATTATAAGGATACAGCAGAATCCTATTCCCTTCAAATTCTTGATGGCAAAGGCCCAAGAAAAACTTTGCTTCGAGACAGCATCGCCATTAAATTCCAAGTCAAGTTCGTATCTTTCAAAAAGTAGAATACCACACGCTTTCTCCAAACTTAATTTTCTGTCCCATACTTCCAAATTCTATTGCACCCTTTCCAGACAATAGACAGACCTTTTGTATTCTAATACTTTCTCTCTAGATACTACAATACAGACTTTTGCACAAATAGTTAATTCTTTATGAGATCAATGCAAGAGCTTCTAGGACGTGGTAATTTACTATTGGCCTTTTAAAATACACGGGAAAATATTCAACTCCCTGCCACATTATTTTTTTATATCCTATTTCATAAAGATAAATCATTCATTCAACGAGGTCTATAAACAATGGATAGTCTTGATCTATCATTTATCACACACCAATGAAAAGGAATATCCATTTCTCATAAAAAAACTAGAACCCTGTTCCTAGCCAAATTTAAAAACTACTACACCTAACACACCGCCCTACCCCATCTTCCAATTTCCATGCATTTATATTATACGGAGTCTATAGGGATTAGCACTAAAACTGAAACGTCCCTTCATTACAAGTGGAATCCCTTCTCCTTATTTTATCGGGTGTCAGCCCGTGTTGAATTACGGTTTGTATAAAAGTCTAACCTATAAACTCGTCCACATAACTTAAGGATTAAATTCACCCCCACACACTACTTGCAAGAAACAAGGCATTATTTACAATCGTTCCACTCTATGAAATAACAAACTAATGTAATTTACGCATTATAATATAAGTATTTTATTGTGTGGAACGAGCTCATGGAAAACTCGACCATGTGACGTGACTATCACAGGATCTCATGATATCACATCACATGCATACACTTTAGTAATGCAACAAGATTGGAACATGAGCCGATAAACGAATTTTTCCGAAATCCCCTCTGATTACAAGAAAAAGAAGGAACACTTTAACCCAAAATCAATGGAAGGCTAAAAGAAAGCATTCAGAAATTCACCACCGTCTTGCTTTCCTAAAAGCGTCCATCATGTCTCCAACTTTTCTAGACTCTCTCACAACTTCTTCCCAGCCTCCCAGATTGACAAAAGCCTTTTCATGTTGAATCCACTCCCAAACACCGACCAGCAGAGTTTGCAAAAACCCCTTTTCAGTTCCGAAGGAATAAATCATCTTGTGATATAATAGTCCATGTCTCAGCACTTAATCTTGCGACTATATATTCGTTCACCGTAAATTAAAACCAACTGCCAATTATGCCCAACTTATATGCTAAAAAATTAGCTAACTTATCTCTCTCTTTCTTTCCACTATTTTTTCAGACTCGAGACTAGGAAGCGGAGCAAGACTAACACATACCTCGTCAAGGATGCTACTTTCTCATCTTCTAATGTCTAATTATTATTGATTGTGCTGACTTCATTCACCACCACTTTCTCCGAGAGGCGACTCTATTTTACTCAGCCTTCAGATCAGCCGACGCAGTCAATTTGACAGTACTCCCGACTCCTATTATACGACAGAGTAGAAGAGTCCTTTCTTCACCCAAGCTATTTCCTTACTTGGCTTGGGAGGGAAGAAGAACTATCAAAGAATTATTGTAATATGCTCAGTGCGGCTGGATCTCGTGGAGGTGGTCCTTGGGTTGGAGGAATAGATCGAAATGTCACCACAAATGTATCCAAAGCATTCGAATGTCATCCTGGTGGAGAGAGACATGCAACTCTTTTGATAAGTTTGGCTAGTGCTGGAGTTTTGGCAAATCTCTCCCTTGCTGGATTAGTCATTGCTCGAAGGTCCCTTCGAAGGTTTGATACGTCTTGTTTTTATATATGCAAATCCCAATAGCATTAATGTAGCTAGATAGTACCAAAAAACAAGAACATGCCTACTTAAAGTTCCCTTTAAGTTTTCAAAACAAATGTCTTGTACTATCACCCTGTTTGGATACATACTCCTTATTCGTTTTGGCAACCCAAACGAGCATCCACTTAGAGATTTTCTATCGTACACTCTAGCTCCAAATCCCAAGAGGGATGTAAACTTACATTACGAAATCAGAAGGACTTGCCAAAAACAAAGACCAAACAAACAACAAACACTTTCAGAACACGTCTCTAGTAAAAAGAGAATTAAAATACTGTTCGGATTTTCAAGAGCTACAAGATTACGACAGCATTATTGACTCAACGCAAGCAATTTGTAACTTTTCGGGAACCCAGTTCACCATAATACAAACCTCATCTCTCTCACTAATCCGTCATTTACTCTCATGTACATACAATGCAACCTCTGCTTTACAAATTTACTGACAATATTGTAAAAGGGTAATTCGGTCCCTGTTTTCTTGTCGTCAACCATAGCATGAGTAACAGGTTTAAACCCTTGGACAATAGCATTAGGATTAGTAGATTCAACTGAAGCAGAAATTGGACTCGTGTTTTCATCACAACTAAAACATCTGCTCCAATTCTACTAATTATTACCAACGAGAGGATTAGGAATCGAAGACTCATTAGGGCAAACTAATGCATTTGTTTAGATTTATTACTCTGTCTATTCTCAGATGGTCATCCGGGCTCTTGCTTCACGGGACAATAGTGGATGGATGCCGTGCAGCACTGCTGATTCCCTTAGGATTCAGCGTTTTGAGATGCCAACCAATCACCCGATGTTCTTTAGTGGATACGGCTTTTTTATTGCTAGCAACTGTCACATCCCTAAACCTCCTTACAGCGTCTTTAAGTGATGCTCCTCTGCTGCCACCACCGGTCTTGGTTCCGTCGCTTCTTCAATCTGCAGGGTATACACGCTCATCACAGAACCACTTTGCCTCACCTCTCTACCCCAAGGGAGACTATCCTTCCTACAACTCTGTAAGTAATTAATGTTCTCAATCTAGAATATAGTTCTAGAGTTATTTGTAAAAGCTAATTTTATGCCTCTCCTTTTCCTGTTTATATCCTGTGTGGCCTGAGAACTGAGATCTCAAGTACACAATAATATCCCATAAAACAGACTGCACTCCCTGACTAAATCCTATTTCCAAAACACTCACCACCATGGAATTAATGTCCAGAGAAATACCATGAAACTACAGCATAATGGCGTATCAAAATTTAGCACAATTTATTGTAATTCTCTAACTCTTATCCATCTATCTATGTTTTATACGACTCATACATATCATTCTGTTCATTACAGACGATTCCTACTTGGTCTTATTTTATACGAAAATCACTTACACCAAAGTTTTGGAGCCCTAAAGATACTTGAGTGAAATTGAGATGCGATTAGAGGGATTTATTCGAGCAAAAGTTAACTAAACATAGCAAAAAGCAAAACGCAATCAATATAATTTAATTTTTTTTACTTTAAGAGAAGTCATTAGTTAGGATTTGAGCTGCATGCGTTTACAGTTAACAATTCCATTTTTAACATTTTAACGAGATTTTAAAAGAACAACATTGTGACAATAGTACACTAGCACATTGATCAATTCATGCCATCCAATAAATACAAGCTAATACTGCAACATATAGGCAACAGGATACAGGAAAGAAGAAAGGGAAAAAGCAAAAAGGACTATTTGCCACAAAAAAATCTAGTCCTCCAAATCGTGAAATATCCTCTCTACTTGCCAAGAGGTCGGCATTTCCGCAACGCTGGCCGACGACTCAATTAAAAAAATAATCCTATCGGGTTGCGGCCATTTTCGTAGTTATTTAGCTCCTACATTAAAACCCCATAAAGTGCGCAAAATAACATTTCTTCACACATTCTACTTTCAATCACCTCAATCTTGAAATCATCCAAATGTAATTCATCTAGCATCCATTGCCCAATGGCCACTACAATAGTTGTGGTGAAAATATTGCTGTAATTATCTACAGTCATTACCCACTTTCGTATCTATAGTGTCACCTCTACTGTCGAAATCGCCTATAACCATCAGGGCTATTAATTTTTATCTATTCGATTCCAGAAAGTCTGTAAAAAAAAATATCTATAAGAAGGAGAAACTTTCCCTGTGAACATGCACTAAAGACAAGTAGACAAGAAAATCCTTTCACTTCGTTCCGATCCAACCTTAACGGGATTTCGACAAGCCCTGCCATAAAATATTGTACAAATACTTCAGACTTACTTTTTAAATAGCTGAATCGTTATTTAAAGAGTAGAAAAGTATAATACACAATCTTATATCATGTCAAAAGCATATTAGGACTATTAACCTTCTCCAAAATTGATAATTAATAACACTATTAGCCTCAGACAAACATTTTACTACGTCCATAACATAACAACTATATCATAGGATATTTAATTAAAACCCCCGTCAGAAAAACCCCGAAAGCACATAAGCCAGCCCGCTCTCTAGTTAATTACGAATTGTATCCAAATTATTATCTCATGGATGGCTGGTACTCTCGGGGCTCAATTTCCGCTCAAGAGGAAACCTTTATGAAAACCGACATCTGTGTCTCACCAGATTTCCTCTTTGTTGAACAGGCTGATGAAAAGACACTAATTTCTTAGAATCTTCTAAAGCAGAAAGAACATTACAAATTAGCTCATGAAATCAAAGCAGCTACAAAGAAAGCCCAACCATGTTACGAATCATTATTCACTTCAGCAGACTCCTTCCAAACGTCGTCAAGAGTTTCATGATCCTTGTGTTCACGCAACGAAATTTATTTGCACATGCAACCTAAGAATTCTCAGTACTCGAGTTAATATTATTCTACAACTTTCCTAGTTCCTCACCAGATCCCCTGTCCACCCTCAACTCAATGTTAGAAAAACGAGTCACTACTACTCTCAAACTTTCTCCATTAAAAATAAAGAGATGCTCTTATCCAGCATACGTCACCATTCACCATTGTCCTTAGAATACAAGCTCTACTCTCCCTCAAGGCTTATAACGTCTTAGGTCTCATATAACAATTCAGCATACAAAGTATGTTCAATAATAATGCGAAAGCAAAAGTAAGGAGAGTGATTGATCTGTCTCACAGGACTATTACGAAGAAGATGCGAATCTACTAGCTGAGACGACAGCCATGCCAGATTCCCCACAGTGTGTTTTATTTGGAACTTTCATGGTTTGGTTTGCTGGTAAGACTGGCTCTCATTCTCAACTCTCTCTCCTCATATATATATTAAAACATCTTATCCTGGCCGACAAAACCGGTGTGATAGTCCAGGTCCTTCTCCCGGACACATTGATCCTTGTGTGCATCCTATTTATTTATATAAAATAATAATAGCCCTGACTATCAATCTGGGACCAACATTTCTGAGCGGAGCCCTAGCAGCCCAGGCGGAAGTCACTCCTAGAGCACCATCCTGTCCACTTGTCCGAGGACCAGCACGTCATGCTGTGCTTAACGTTCTCTGGGCTGCGGTAAATCTTCTTTGTGTCGGTCTCGCTGCAGCCCATCTTAGGAAACTTAAAAAAGATCTGGGTAAGCCATAATAACAATATCTTTCATACGCATGTAACTCAATCTACTTTATCGCTCAGAACATTTCACGCACTCAGTTCCATAACTTTCACCGTCTTATCAAATCATACAGAACTAACCTAACGGCTTATGTTTGGAACTTAGAAACGCACACATACTTCCGCTCCTGGCTATTCTATTTTCATTTAAGCTTCCAAAAAGGACACAAAGGCTCTATGTCACTGTTTCAAAGATAATATTTGATCTACCTTAAATATAAATACAAATGTTTGCATTACCCCATTCTTACATTCGTTCAAATTTATTTTACAAATATTTAAACCAACCACCATTATGCTTCCTTCCTAAGCTGCAGAAGCTGCTAGTATCTTCAGAAAACCTGGGTGGAGATTTTCATATATTCTTTCAAACTCTAACTCGAGGGCAAAATGCATTCAACAATGACACATATGTATTTCTAAAACCTTTCAGCCCATGCGAGATTTGGCTTGTTAGCAGCGGCCGGAGCAGGTTTAGCCAATTTGGCCGGAATAACGCCGAATCGTGGGACTAACTTTTCACAAAATGTGACACATGGATCGAACACAATTGTTGCCACATGTGGAGGACAGACATCAACTTTAGCAAGCCATCCCACACCAAGTACAGCAACTCCACAAGAGCTAGACGTTATCATTAGACAAGTTCAGAAAAACGGAAGATGTCATATTAGAACTTTAAGCACCCTTGCTGTTATCAACCTCGTCTGCTGGGTTCCTCTGTATGTTTGCGCTTTGTTAGCTCCAGTAGGTAAGTCGTCTCACTAAAATTTTAACAACACTCAATCGGAACTCGACTTTGTTGGATAAGGGGATGTCAATCATTGCTCCTCCACTAAACAATAGTTGTTTCTCTGTGTGGTTAGCCTAAAAATAGACTTCCTAAATTCAAAGTACATTTCCTAAAGCCGTTTCCCAGTTCTGATCGTATCTGACACTACTATAAAATTTCACGTACACCGTCCTACCCATAGAACCAAACAATTAAAGGAACCCTGAGGGAGGTAGGAGGAAAACAACAGAAAACTATAAAGGAAACCGGAAAGTTAGGCCAAGTATGGCTCTTGAACAAAACTCAGCTACTGACAAAGTCCATACATATCCCTGTTTCCGTTATCTATTAATCTAACTGCAACGGGGCAAACTCCTCCTGATGAGATCGTATCAACCGTGAAATGAATTTGGCTTTTCTACAAAAGCATATTAACTTTCCCTGGCTCATAAAAATACCGATAGTTCCCAATCCCCCAAGTGAAACTACCAAGCATTAAATTCACAATAGAATTCACAATTATATTTTCTCTAAACCAACATCCTTCATCCATCCCAATCCCATTTCGTTTCCAAGGATGGATCGCTGAAATCTGAACTGGGCAAAAGTTTCAAGCCAAATGCGTATCCCCAATCCCCATATTGACAATCCAAATTAAACTCTTCTCAAATTCAATTCAATTTCATCCACCCTCACGATTAAACTTAAAACCCATTTCAGTCTATAACTGATTGCATGGATAAAATACATTTGGTTATGAACTGATTGCATGGATAAAATACATTTGGTTATCAACTTAATTTTAATTCGTTTCGCAGGCAGTGGAAACTGGGAGGACCCAGCTCCAATGGTATATGAATTTACTCTTCTAGCTGCCTTTGCTCATTCAGTTGCACACCCAATAACCATGCTTCTACTTCACCATCCTCTAAGAGACGGCCTAAGATTATGTTTAATTGAATGGTGCTGCTGTATTTGTCTCTGGCTCGGGATGGATTTTGATGTCCCTGCCAGTCCCTCGGTACACGGAAGCCGTCGACGGGGTGATCACCATGAGCTCAATATTGACAATCATTCACACTCCCACTCTTTATCAAGGCCCCACTCTCGGTCCCATTCACCTCACCCTCAAGCTCTACACCATAGCGTAGGTGACTTGGTTCATATCCCTGGATCGGAGAGCTTGCAGATGAAAAGAGCTGCATCGCTTAAATCCGATCGATTGCTTATGTCAACCGGATGTGGGAACAACGGAGGACCTCCGTCACCTCTAATGACACTAACTGACGACATGCTTCCACCTCCTCCACTCCCACCTGCCAACTCCGCGTTCAGAAAACAGGTATCTAACAAAGCATTCTGAACTTTACCCTTTTCAAAATCTCAGCTTTATCTCCAGCTAAAGCTTTTCAATAATGCTGAATCGCCTCTTTCTTTCTCTAACATCAATCTCTTTTTTCAACTTTGGAAACAACACATTGGAAATTCAATCTTCTATTCTGTTCATCTTAAACTTAATCGCACCAGATGCATTGGTCCAGACTTTCTGTTAGTAAAGTTCGATTTTTCTAAAGGATATTTTTGCCATATGTGCAAAGTGCAGATTTGAATTACGGAAGCACCATCGCTTTCTCCGACAGTAAATTAACATTAATACCGAAAAAGAGGCACACGCCTGCAGACAACATCCAATAAAATTATCTGTCTCCACAACGGGAATAATTTGCCTTCCCAACTTCCCATTCATATGCACATTATAGATGGACGACGCTGAGCGAACTCATACACACTGAGAATTTCAGACATAAAAGAAAGTTCTTATTTCTATACAAGGAGAATATACAAGTCCTTACTAAGCGGTTGTACGAATTCACGCCGAGAGAATATTCAATCCAACACCTTGTCAGCGTTCATTTAAACTTCATCACGTAGAGCTTGACGAGAAGTGAAAGCTTGCAAAGGTTATTGAACGAGTATGGAAACCGACGGGAGACTATCTCATCTCGAAGTAATTTAAAAGTTTCAATCCGCATACACACACCTTCCTCTACTATGCTCATCTTCCTTCATATTTTCTAACAAATTATCCACCTAGTATAATCTAAAATTCTTTAGTTGATATCACGAGCAACTAGGGGGGAAGGAATATTTAACAAATGGATTTGGATTGACATCACATGATCATTTGCTCAGGCAGAGTCAACCGTAGATCATCATCATAAGTAGTACATACACGTCCATGATACGCGTAGTTAGATATTATGTCTCCTTAGGATTATTCGAAGGATCCATTCATTCCACAACAGTATACTGCAATGCGTTCTGATTGCGTACATTTTGCTTTCTCCGTGTTTTGTATTCCACCCTCTTCTTCCTGCCAAAAATTGAACAAACTCGTTCCATCGTATTTCTTACCATCTGTTTGTCTTTTAAAAGTGGTATTGCAGAGCACATTTCACTAAGACTATCCAGTTTTTCTCTAGCCAACCCCTGTGCAAGCTTGAAACTATGTAAAAGCTAAATGATGTATGACCAAGCCGGGTATTACTACAACTGCAGAGAACCGTCGCTTTATTGTTGCTAAACATAACAGATTATGTAGAGAGAGAGAGAAAAGCAACTTTCTCTATCTGTTTTGTTCCCCTCTGTGCTTTGCCAAACTCTCTCAAAGCACTTGGGCTAAAAATAGCGGATGATATGCATGGGATCCCTATAAAACCAGGTTCCCTGTAACACCCCCTTCGAAGGAGTGTTTTTTAAATGAACTGCTAAGAGTTCAAAGTAATATTTTTTTGTTTGATAAATTTCTCAGATCTCCGTAGACGACCTTTCTCCAACATCCACGGACAATAGGTGGTAGTCCACCCAATTTCAGTTACTTACACAAAAATATTGTTGATTTCACTGTGAGCTTTTGATGGACGCAAAATACCATGAAGGAGAAAGCACGAGAAATGAATCTTAATGGAGAAAACGCTCACAAGATGTACAATCAACTTCATACAGCTCAAGTTACTTCTTCCCAACAAGAAAACTTCAACGTGAGACGTCCTCAAGACCTCATTCTCGGCTTTCCATGCTACACTAACTGCATAAACGATAGAATAGAGTCAAGATACAATTTATATATAAATAAATATTATAGGCAACCCTTCCCCTAAAAAGAAACCTTGTTATGGATACATGTTTTTCTTCTTTACGGTGTACTGAACACTGAACTAGTTATAAATCACACACGAAACCTGAACCGAAGTTTACGTATCAAAGCAACGACATTTTTAGAGTGTCTCATGTTTCTGTGCATCCTTTAAGTATTTCCCCATCCTAATCATGCTTTTCCTGATCCGTCTAACTTTCCACGCCCTTTATGTCAACAATAACATATGACTTGGAGGACAGAGAGATATGAGTTCGAAATAATAAAAACGTCTCATCTTGAAGACCACCAGCTTCCTAACCCAAGACATTACCCTGGGCTGGTAGCTAAACGATGACGTGTATACTCAACCATAAGTTTCAACACACATATGTCTTGGTTGGAAAATAAATAAATAGGAATCCAGATACCTTTCACATAAAACAACATATCTTTCACCCAAATAAAAACAGATCCTTGTTCTATGCACCCATTCATAACTCGTGAAGGACCCAGCCGTTTGTTTGGATAGGAATTTCATTACACCCCTCTTTATGTTCGAGCCAGAGAACACACGAGTTGTTTCTCGTTACAAAAATACAATATCTAGGATGTTCGAAAAGCTGGTCAGTCTCAAAATAAAAGTCCTTGGCACTTTTACTCTCTCTTCCGATCAATTACACCGAAGATCCTCCTACAGCTAAAGCCGAAACTTCCGCAACGTCTTTCTCCTAATACTCAATGAATCCATGTTTTTTGTTCTAAACTATTGGCTACAGAGAATCAGTTCTAGATCTAGTTTTAATTATTAATTCATAAAGCTAAGTTCGTACTTGCTAATTAGCGAATGAGTTACTTATTTAGAATAATTGGATACTATTATAACATGAATAAATAAAATAGGCTCATTCAACACGTGAATCCAACTAAATCTCACTTTGCAATCCCAGCTACTTGAACGTAATAATTGAAAAGCCATAAGTCTCACTAGTGCCAGCCACTAAAGCAACAAGTAAAATAGCCACTGTCGTTCTAAGAGGATGTAAATTATGCAGCGGTCTACCAACACCAAGACTAGATCATACAAGATTATCTGTAAATTCCTTCCTCTCCGACTTCGCGTTTATTCTCAACTCCTCACTACACATGAACAAGAAACTGAAATTAGGTACTTCGCCCAAAGCCTTATTAGCTGTCAAGCATGCATAACCAGTTTTTAAAATACTAATAACATTCTTGCATGAAATTGGTAAAGTGTAAAACCCCACTGAAATTCATTCAACCACTACATTTCTCAAATCTTTGAGCAGCTCCTGTAATAAACTCACGAATCACATCACTGAAAATATTAAGCTCTTCCAGCAGAATACTCAATCTATGTGGCTTAGCTAGATAGAAACCCACCAAAGAGACCCAGTCGTTTGACAGCGAATCATTAATCATCTTTAAAAATGGGTGAAGCTGATCAAAGACCGGGTAGTACGTTTCACGATTTCACGACAGAGACGAAAGGCAATTCAAAACACCATCATTGCCCCAAAACCAATGATTCATGATCACAGGGAAACTCTACTTGCTTTCGGGGAAATAAATTACGACATGAATGTCATATCAACCTCCAACATTGGGCCGGGGTTTGTATGTTGTAAACTTTCACTCCGGTACGTTTACCCTAAAATTAAGCTTTTAGAGATCAGGTAAACATTATAATATCATGTTCTAGATTTACTAGATTTAATGCTGCTATCCACACTACACCTTTCGTCAGAGACATACTCTATAGAATTCACTCTTACCGTAATGAATTAGTTCACTGGAACAAAAAGGCTTTTAGGTTGTTCGGCAAATGAAAATAAAAATGTCTTACTAGCAATGTCAACAAACTCATGATCATTAGCAATATTTATAGTATCATTTTTGTAGCCATTATCCTTAAATCCGTAGGCCTGTAGTACACGTACATGATAGAAATTATAGAATAACGAGTGTAGCTCACAATCAGTTTTACTAGAAACGAGCGGAACGACAGTTTTAATGGATGAGATATAGACACCTAAAATTGACAACCTATTGTACGATGCGAAATAGCATTGAAGCTACTTCTCTGTAAAACTAGAGCTGATATATCCTATCTAGCATCTTTCACTAAAAACAGAAACAACAAAGTCCCCAATTTCGTTGTCAGCTTATGTGTGACCAATGAAGAAGGATGAGTTTCATAGAAAATTGAATTGTATGAAACTTAGGTATGAGTGATGGTTTAGGTCTTTACAAAATTGCAGCAGAGGCATATAATAGAATAAAAACAAAAATGTGCTCTCCATACCTGCTCGAAGCCTCCAAGTAATTCAATAGTGTCCATCTCGGGGCTGGGATTCATTATCTGAAGCTTTCTCCCGCACAGTTGGGAAACCAGTTTCACCAACGATGTTTTTCCACTACCAACTGGTCCAACCTGCAGAACGCAAAAAAAAATTCTATTAGAAGCATTGGCGTTATACAATCATTCAGCTTTGAAGGATCACTATACTTACTAAAATGGGCATCCATCCGGCTTTGAGGCAGGCCATTATAGCTTCCAACTGTGGCAGGTCTTTTTGTAGAACTAACAAATTTGTTTCATTGAATTCAGGGCAACCGTTTCTCTCCAGCATAGTTTTACCACAAATTATTCGATCTTCTAACAAGACTACTTCGCACTGACCCCAGAGAAGCTCATTTATGGTCATTTTTTTATCCGGGAAAAATTCTTCGTAGACTTTGCAATATAGTTCCAGAACTTTTTTCCTATCCTCTACCGATCGCATTCTTAAACCGTAGACTAGGTCTACATAAAGCTCTGGGGAGTATCTTTCCTTTTCACCGGTATTCATAGTCAGTTGGGCCCATCGCATTAGATCTCGCAAATTAATGTCCCAAGGAGAGCCCTTAGCTCCAAATACCCCTCGTTGGCACACCTCCTCGTTTAGACGATCTGCAAAGGCAGACATAGCCTCGATTTCTAAAGTAGACAGCAATGGGAACGAGTTATGAACTACAAATCTGAAATCATGGACGGATAGAGATTCCATGTAAACTTGGGTAAATCTATTCAGGAAAGATTTTGGTAACCCTTTACGAGCCCCCCCTTGACGCACAGGATTTTGACATCCAAAAATTCTTGAGAAGTTTGGAGAATCTTCAGCCTCAAATATTTTAAATGTCTTGTTAAGTTCTGGAACAAATATAGAGCCTCGATGGTCGAGACATGCATTGAGACCTTCAAGGACAGACTGGCTGGCCAAATTGAGCTCATCAAGAAGGATCCACGAGTTGTTTTTCAAAGCTTGAAGTAAAGGCCCATCTCGCCATTCAAAGTGACCTCCTTCTTTTCCCTCAACCGGTAAATCAGCACCGAACAAGTCAGATATATCAGTTTGTTCTGATAAATTGATCCGTGTCACTGATTGATTTGTAATGGCTGCCAGTGCCACTACCAATGCTGTCTTACCAACACCGGGAGATCCTTCTAGTAAAATGGGTTTCTTTAGTTGCATAGCCCGAAGAACTCGAAGAGTGTTTTTCAAAGTTGTCGGAGCTTCGATTGTAAATTGATCAACACTTTCACAATTCGTAACTGAAGTATTTCTACGGATTGCAAACGGTCCGACAGATATTTGCGTGGGATCAACCAACATGTTGTAATCTTTGGTAACTGCTCCCTTCTCTCCAGTTTTTTCAAGCACAAGTATCCTCAGATACTTAATGGCATCATGTTGAAACTCTAATGACAATGTCCGACTAGGAAAAAATACAAAAAGTTAATGTGAGTTTAAAATACAGAAAATATTAAACTTTACTTTTCAGAGCTGGTATTTCCAGTTCCAATTCCATCTAAAAATGCAAGACAAGCTCCGTGTTCAATAGCCTCTGCAACAGGAATCCGATGTTCAGACTGTGCGACAGACGTCATATGGTTGACAAAGCTAACCCAAGACAAGTAATCCCGAATACTTATCGTACACCTTTGTCCTAGCTCGTTATTTTTCAGCCAAGTCATAAAACTCGTCATCACGGATCCGATCATACGACCTTTTAAAACCGAGGTCAAATTATGCTCTACAATGGAGATCAAGTCTTCTTCTTCTGAACTCAATTCACACCATATCTCTGTGAGGCGATTCCTCAATGCTGGTGATAACTATATAAGTTCAGATTACATAACATAACTGAAATTCGATAAAAATAAAGAAAACTTTACAAAAAAACTTTTACATACCTCCTTTTTTCCATAATCTCCACCAGGATTCATTGTACCAACGAAATGAAACCTTTCATCGGCAACAACAAGTTTCGGTGTTTCACCTCCTTTTTCAGCAATTAGCAACGTCCGTTCAGGTTCCAAAACAGAATTTATGCGCTCTAAAACAGAATCGTCAGCGAGGGAGATCTCATCCGCTAAAAATATTCCACCTCCTTCCATTGCACCAACCAAAGGTCCATCCACCCATTCGAATAAACGCTCAGTCTGAAATTGTAAAAAAAATAGTAATGTGAAATGTGAAGGATGATTAAAATATTCATGACAATTGACAATGAAACACGAATCGTACCTGTTCAGTGTGATCTCTCACAGGTCTCAGACCACCAAGAAAATCGCTCCCTTCACTATTCATGTGACAATTAATCGTGAATAGCTCTCGCCCACGAAGCTGGCTCAGTAGCTGAACCACCGTAGTTTTACCACATCCAGTTTCCCCAACCAATAATATTGGCTCCTTGAATTTCATTCCGTTTCCGATTAATACTGCTAAGCGTCTCATCTGATAAGTCCATACAATATGATGAAACTCCGGTAGATTTGCATTCAGGACTACTTCCAAAATATCTCGTGTCACGGAAGATGTGTTTTCATGCAATGAAAATAGGTTGTTAGGATTGACTATTCTTTTGAAATTCTTTTCAAGAACTTCTCTAATCACATCAGCCTCAGTATGCTTCCTCTCTTTTCCAGCTAAAACAAGATAACCTTCGTCAGCGATATGCTGATCCCAATCGTAAAATGTTGTCTTTTGCTCCCCGCTTAAACGGTATCTCTCGGCCCATCTGAATAAATCTCTTAATGTAGCAAATCCGTGCTTCCCTTGTAATGCCGCACTTGATTTTCTTCTCATCTAATAATTTCATTAAATAATGTAAAACTTTTTATAATAAACAACCATTAGAATCGAAGGCTCTTCAAAACTTACTTGTAAATCTTTCATCACACCCAGAATTTTTTTACAATATGAGACTGGAATTGCACATCGAAGATGAAGGATATTTTCCAATTCATTAGAAGGAATTTCATCAAAGTGCAACTCCACAAAACGATTTCGAAAAGCACGTGACAGTATCTAGGAGGTCAGAACGAATTCATTAACGTACAAACCTAAGATAATTTTTTCACACATTGTAATGCAATGAATACCTTACGACCCCCATAAAGGCCTGGTGGATTTTGAGTGGCGAACAACATAAATCTTGGATGAGCTGTCACTGTTACACCTGTCTCAGTAATAAAGAGCTGTCTATTGTCATCTAATAGCCTATTCAAGGCTTCAAGTACTTCTGACGGTGCCAAGTTTAGCTCGTCCAAAATAATCCATTGGCCTTTCCTCATAGCTTGAACTAAGACTCCTATTTTAGTTACATAAAAGTTTAAAAAAAATTAAGTTGCATTCTTAGAATGAAACAAACATTCGGTAAAGGTAAAACATACAAACAGTAAAATACCTTCGGTGAAAACTAGTTTTCCATTCTTGTCGGATTGATAAGAACCCACGTATTCTTGAAGATCTGTATGCTGATGATTATTAATCCTGTAGCACATGTTCCCCGAACAGTTGGCCAAATACTGAATCAAACTCGTTTTTCCAACGGATGTTTCGCCTTGAATAAGCACTGGAAGCTTGCCCGCAGATACGATTCGAGCAATATCCTTTAAATTTCTTCTTACACTGGTTGTTAGGATGTACTACATCGATTAAAACAACAAGGTTAATAGCTTATCAAAGTTATGATATAAATAACAAGAACTAATAAAATACCTTAGCTGAAACTTTTGTTTCAGTATCTCCCTGAGGAATCCAGTAACCTTCTACTTTGATAAACTTTCCATTGGCAGGACAGGGTAAAAGTTGATTGACGATGGATTTTACAGCTATTCCCCCAAATATATGCCTGGATTTACAGAGAACATCATTACAAAAATTCAGAAGAATAAAATGAATAATTCCAACTTTAAGATTAATGTCATTCTCCTTACTTGGCAATAAGAGTCTCCACGACGGGATGCGAAGCGAAGTCTAACTGCGTCAGGAAACTGAGGCAAAAAGACTCATAAAGAGAACGAGCAATACTTCCGTACAAATTCATTGCTGAAATCTTTAAAGCTCGACACAGTGTACGTAGACTGTAATGAGGTTTTTTACCAAGACCATCTACTAGTGTTGACTGTGACATATTTCTAATTTTCAAATAAAATTGTACGATATTGTCTATTTGGCCCCCAGAAAGTGACATTTCCTTCAAGTAGTCAGATACTAATATTCGAAGCTCATCTACATCGGTTAATTCTCCAACGTACAACTCCGACAACCTAGTACATGTTAATTATCAAAGAACAAAACAGAATAATTAAACCTCAATGAAAAATTTTAAAATAAGTTTAAAAATTGTGAAAATAAATTATTTGAAGCCTGTCATTACCTGTTACGAATACCAAGAGGCAAGTCTTTTTTCCCAACATCAGTAGAAGGGTTCATTGCAGCGAATAAATGAAAGTTTTCATGACGCTGTATAGGTTGTTCATCCCCTTTCTCCCACAGATGAATTTGAGCCTTTTCATCCAATACACCTGAGAGACACTGAAGCATTTCCGAAGTGGCTAAGTTGATTTCATCCAGTAAAATCCAGTGACCTGAGCAAATATAAAATTATTGATTTATGAACTAGAAAATAATGTTTTATTTGATTGTAAATTGCACGACATACCGTTTCTTATTGCACTAATCAGTGTCCCTTCAATAAACGAAAATGCAAATGGGCTTTCCTCTCCATCAAAGATTTGAGCTTCAACACGAGATAGCTTGCGGTTCAATATAATCCACCTAATAAATAAAGCAAATTTTAGACTGAAATACAATGGGAGTCCCTTCACGATAAAACTTTCAAATTGCAAACAAACCGTTCCAACAAGTCGTCCCTCGATATAGTTCGGCACCTGGAAATGGCAGCTTTTTCAATATGCTTCATTAATTTAACTAAGTCTTTCCATCTTTTATTGGCATAGCACGTCATGATGTGATTTAAATATTTTGTGTTAGCATCTCTGTTGAATGTGTCTCCAAAAATCTCTTCAAACTCTTCTCGAAGCGGAAGAAAGATATACTTCAACTCAACGGGCTTGTAACTGCAAAAAAGAAATAATTCACATTCTCAAACAAGGAAATATGCAAGCCGGTTTACGTTCATAAGTTTAATGTGTTTGTAATCTTACCCTCCTAACAAATCCGCAGAATCGCTTTGACGATTTAAATTAACGACGACTAGTTTTTGATGCAAGACTTTCGCAAGGTACTGAATACAAGAAGTTTTTCCAACTCCAGTTTCACCCACCAATAACAAGGGTTCTTTGTTTTTTACTGCTCCAGATAATGTTTCAAGCATGGAACAAGTACGCTTTGTTAATGAGTAAACATCCATTGCGCCCCTATAGTTTGAAAATAAAAGTAATCACAAAATACCACGAATAACAACTGATATATTAAAATCAAAAATAGACTATTACTAACCGTTTAGCATTTGGAGCCGGTTTATACATAGACAAACTGAACCTACCACATATAAGTGAACTACTTCTGGTACATAACGTAACAAGAGGTTTATACATAGTCAGAAAGTATTCCGTCTTAGCTTTCAGAAGATTCAAGTGCGTCCCAATGACCTCTGACACAGTTTCCTTTAGTCCTATTAATACATAAAACCCAACATCCCTAAATCAGTTAACCAAGGCAAGAATTTATTTTTACGATAATTTGAAATAAAACTAACCTTGTTTCGTAAGAGCTGCTACGAACAAATCAAGCCCTTCTTGAAATATAGCTATCGCAGTTGTTGTTTGAGTAAAATCTAGACGCTCCGGTATTCTTCGACAGAATTTTAGGAAATCCCTTGAAAGAAATGAAAAATTTAATTGATTACGGAATTGAGATGTTTTTACAGCATATAAGAAACGAAAAAAATAAACTTTTGTGCTTCTCTTAAATCAATTTAAATTTTCAAACATTAAGTAATGTACGTAAAATTAAATTAGAATACCTCATAGATACTGGCCGACTTGAACTAAATTCAGATTTTTTGTCCCTGGTTAATTCTTTCAATGCGTCAAAAGTGTCAACCAACCGGTCAGCAATAGGATTGAGATACGGGTAAAGATTCTTGACCATCGATTTCATCTCATCTGATGAGTAAGAATTAATATATATCTTTTCCCAAGATTTTCCAACATTTTCAACAGACCGTCCAAGTCTGATATTCTGAGTTCTACATGATGCAAACACTCTGAAATCTGGATGAATATGATCGATTTCTCCGTATCCTGGAACTGATAGACGATTGCCATCAATGAAACCATCAAGAAGAGTTATCACATCCATTGGAGCTGAATCCAAATCCTCGAAAACAATCCAATGGCCATTTAGAACAGCTTTGGTTAAACAACCGGGTTTCCAAACAAACTGCCCTGGCAAATCTGTGGAGTGGTAAGATCCAAGAAGGAGTCTAGAATCAACTTGATCACTCATTTGTACGCTTATGAAATCCGGATATCCTGTCCGACCAAAAACTGAGGCTACGGATCGTATTAGGGTTGATTTCCCTGAGCCGATCGGTCCAACTACGCAAACTGGCGAAGAATTTGAGACGTGTAGAGCGATGTCTTTAACACTTCGCATGAAAGAGGGCACAGGGACAACGTCTTCGGGATGATTCTGTGCTGTTTTATTTTCATTGACAAGCTTTGTTTTAACAATCAGCCCTCCTACAGAAGTCAAACACTTGGCTTCATCTAAAACAATGATATCTACATGGGAGAAAATCATCACAACTTTTAGATTTTGTTTGGTTAGAGATTGCGTTGCATTGGAGTTAAGGACTTAAAGTTAAATTTATTGACCTTCGTCATTAGTAGAACTCTCCTTCCGGGATTGAATCAAAAAGTCATCCTTCAGTAATTCTATCTCCCTTTGAAGATTCAAGGAATAAGTCAAGTCATCTGTTGGGGAGATTCCCCACCTCCGAATCAAGATCTTGTTTTCTTTCTCAGATAATCTTAACGAAAGGCCGAGACAATTTAACGAGTACCTAAGAGAAAAATACTTTATGCATTCAGCAACACTTTTAAACAAGGTTGCTTTGGACTTACCATCTAATCAGCTTGTTATCGATGGATTTAAAAGCCGTAAAATTGTTTACATCCCACTGAGTGTACGTATGACACGGAAGCTTCTTCATCAATATAAAAACGGCTCTCATATAACTCTCTAACTGTTCTTCAGATGAAACATTAACCAATGTAGTTTTCTGTGATGAAACTTGCTTCGGCTTTTTCCGTAGCGGTTCATCAAGAGTCAATTTTTTTAATTGTCCTTCAATCCTTTGAAGAGGAGATCCATGAGTAGCGAAGTAGTCCTGAGCAAATCTACATCAAGAATGAAAATAATAGCAAATTAGAACACATTCTCCGATATTTTGCATCTGCCAGTTAAAAGCGAAATAAAAATATATCCAAACCGTTGAGCGGTAGGGTAGCACCAGATCAATTTGCTTAAGACGACCGTCATTTGAATATGATCAACGCTTCCATTCAGTCCATCAAGAATAGCAATCAAAAGGCCGGGATTTTCTGATATTACCTTGAGGGTCAACTCAGGGTTATACCCTTCCTTTCGAAGTAATTCTATCTTCTCCACCATGATAGAACTGCAACCCATCTTCTCACACTCCCGATCCATCTGACATAAAAAAATAAATTCAAATTTCAATCATTCGTTAAACCCTGACTCAACAAAGTTACACATTGCATTCTAAATATACAGAGCATAAACTCAGCACGTGCTTTACAATTTTTGCTAATGTTTTAATTCTAACCTCGTCAGTTTCTATCAGATGTTCTTCCTCCAAGTTCGACATTGCTTTCGAAGTTGAAACTCCGGTCGGTTTCTTTGCAGGCAGCTGTTTCTTTCCGTTTCCAGCTTTCTTTTTGGACCCCATGACTATGATGACTTTATGTAAAACTTACAAAGCCGATTGAAACCCCAACCGTGCAACCCAACCCCCGTGAACTGTCAGCTATTTTTCTTTATCTATATCGTTTACAAACACTGTTATGTCTTACATTTAAAAAACTGAAACCTGCAACGAGATCTAAATCAAAATATTTAATAACGAATTTCTGAAAAATATTAACAGTACAGTTAGCGAAATTCGGTAAACTTCAAACTTAGTCAGTGTATCAGACTAGTCCGACTAGTCGAACAAATTAACAAATGCCAGTCCTTAACATACCCCTACAAGAGTCTCAGACAAAAACGACATATCAGAAATGTATTACCATTGCCAATTACTGTAATCAATATTAGTTCAAAGTACAATTATGATAATTCCACTTTAGCTCCTCACAATTTGGATTAACATGCTTTCAGGCACATGTTCAAATTGAATCAGCGAGGGAATATTTTCCTACCTTTTGTCAGATCTATGTGAAGTGTTGGAAGTGTTGGAACCGGTTCTATCGGCGGCGTCAACTGCGAATTACACCACGCCGAAAATTTCGCAAAATCCGGCACACTTCACTCCAAACCAAAACAAAGTAGCACAGCTACTTTATGTGAACATTCTGTCCGTCTGTCCGTTCTGACGAAATTAATGAACGCACCTAGAGCTCCTTAATTTGAATGAAAGTTCTGGGTGCTCTATAAATGATTAACGCAATGACTTTGTAGCATTTTATTTTAGATAATCTTTAACGTGTTATTGAATTTGGTCCATCCAGATTTCGCTGAGCATTACGTATTCCTTTTTTAATTTTTCTTCTGACGATAAATAAAGTCCCACTGAGATTAACATCTATATAAAAATTAGTTTATGACCCTTCAGCTACTTAGGAAAAAAAGTTATGTAGGGTCAAAGGTTAGGGGGAAAACATTAAATTTGTTTTTTCTTAACATCATTTCTTGTTTCTAGCAATAACTGTTAGGTGGCTAACCGTTTCAGTTTTTAGAAGGCGTATCGGTAATTCAAAGAATTAAGACGGCCAGACAGTTTACATTGGATCCGTGACGACCTTACATGGACTCCCTAAGAGAAGATCGGCCGTTTTCATTCGACGATCAATTGTTTCAATTCACAATTAGCCACACCCGACGGAGAAAAAGTTTACCGAAAGTATACTGTGCGAGGGATCCCGGATACTACCGTAACTGTACTGAGAATGAATCGCAAAATAGGCATCTAAACCAAGGAGAAAGTTGTTTTGTACAGCCAAGGAGTACACAAGGCCCTGCAGTGGGTATTATAGTCAGGAAGGAAGTGCCAAGATCAGCCTGATCAGAAACCAAGCTGGGTGAAAGCAAGGCTTCATGAAATTCTTCGGAGAGAGTCAATAGAGATCAGAAACCAGAAAATAAAGATCAAACTGAGGCAGAAAATGGAAAAGATCGTCATTAGCATTGGACCATCCTGTTGTGGGTCCGGCGAAACAGTTATCTCCAGATTAGTCCAGTTTAACTATCTAGAAAATGTCTAAAGACGTCCATTTTATGAATTCAGTATGTCTGGAAATCGTGACAGACGTTGTTATTTTTAATCTGCTAGTCTGAATTTCATTTCTGGACTCCTTAAAATTCACGTGGATAGCTAAAAATAAACATGGATTCTTTTTTTGCCTCATAATGAATGTCTTGCTACTTGCTAGTTAGTTACTAATATTTTCAATGGCTCACTACAAAAATTATGATCGATCAACAAGTATGGAAAGCACATACAAAATAACTCTCTCCTCATCTCAAACTAATCAATAATACGCTGAATACTATTGATTGCCGATACCAATCAATCGCGGAATCGAATCGAACTATTTTTAGAAGATGTAAATGAAGTTGACATTTTTTTTTAAATCTATCATTTGTTGCTTAAAAGGTATATTTTCTACCCATTGCTTAAAAAAATATATAAGGACGTCTAGAAGCTAAATGATATCTCTCTTATTTGAACAGTTGGTTAATGAAGTCAATTTGGTTTTATTTTCCCTTTACAGATCGTTTTCTCTGCAGAGTACATTTTGGCTGGTATTCGAAATCCATGAACTGCTTAAGAAATCTCTACCCGTAAAAACGAGAAACACGTCCGGTGGATGAACTAGTTTTGATCGAGAATGGGAAATGCAAATAGTGGAACTGTGAGGGACAGTTTACCAGATCACCCTCATCCCCCTGTGGAGTCATTAAGGATGGCCATGCATTTTTCCTTGAGAAAAAGACCTTCGGTAGGGACAAACGGCAGTCAAGGACAAATATCCAATCCTTCTTTCTCTGACTGGAAAACTATACCTTTGGTTAAGAAGTAAGGAATATATTTTATTAACGTTGTTAGCATCATGAAATTATAACATCATTCGTATTCATTCTTTTATCTTCAATTTTACATCACAAGTAGATTTCGTTGCAGTCGTGTCGTAGATCTTCCAGAAGGGGAGCATTAGTAAGTTCCTTATAGATGGAGATTGGAAGCAAAATATGAACGAGGTACAGACTTGCCGTAAAGTTCTATCTGTATATTCTCGGCATTACTTTAACAAATACAATACAATATCTTATACGGATTTCGAAGTTTTCGAACGCATTGGCCTATTCGCCATGGATTCTATTAGTTCACAGTCAAAAATTCAGTTCTGTAAGTTACTCGTTCCGCGTACAATTTAAAGTATTTAAAAAAAATTGATATGGAATATTGTCCTGTTATCTGAGAAAAAATAATTCAGGGAAAAACCTTTTTTTAATTTAGTAGCTGGATCACCCCCGGGCCCCCAGGTTGAGAATGGAATGGGCGCAAGAAGTTCCTTTTTCTAAGCCATGCATGGGAAAAAACAAGATACACCGTTATCGGTAAGATTACAAATTTAAAAAGTTAAATATTTAAGGGAATTTGAGTGTTTCAATCCGAACAAATGTGTTTAAATCATGATTTTAGTGTGAGCCCACTTTACTACCTGAACCAAACCATGTGATGCTGAATCACTTGTATGCATTGTCGATAAAAGACGGAGTGATGGTTTTGAATGCCAGTAAGTATCATACAAATCTTAAGACGGAGTGATAGTGGGGATGCCCCCTCATGTAGCAATAACAGTTCCCCCTTAAGAGATCAATAATAAATTTTTAATTTAAAATTCTTTGGTTTTTCTACATGCATAGTCTCAAAAATACTTTTGTTTCATAGTTAATAGATTGGATTATAAATCCATGCTGAGATATTTTGAAAAAAAAATTGAAAGGATCTTAAAACTTAAAATTAAAGTTAATTGTTTAGATTTGAGGCACTTGGAATTTTTTTTTTCAAAATATGTCAGCATGCATTTATAAATAAATCTATTGACTATGAAACAAAAGTATTTTTTAAGCTGTGCATGTAGAAAAACCAAAGAATTTTCAAATTTCAAATTTATTATTGGTCTCTTACGGGGGATAGTTGTAGACTTTGTTTTACTACATGAGGGGGCATCTCCGCTATCACTCAGCCTTAAGGTTAGATTATCAGATATGAAGCATTGACAATTAACTCTGTTTTATGGCAAAGATTAATTTCTGTAGTCTTTAATATTCAATGATTTAACATATTAGCTACTTATTATGCAGGTGAATGCATCATCTCTTAAAACGGAATCGGAAGTAGTTTACAGAAGTGGGGGGAGGCAAACATAGCCATAAGCCACAATACAAGTGTAGCATCCAACCGAACTGGGAACCTTTACACAACAACGAGCATCAATAATCTATCACACAACAATACAGATCCTTAGCTTGAATTGATAATCAATTAATGATATTCCACTCCGGTGTTTGTACCTGTGTCCAAACGATATGCCTCAGATAATTCTTTAATATTTACGAAATCTCACAATTGACTTTAAAAGCATCTTTCTTCCATTTCATCCTTTTTAGAATGGAAGGAAACAGTGAATTTTTTAAATTCCTCGATACAGAGAAAGCTCATATTATAAGAAACAAGTTACCTGAGAAAAAATATCAAATCTCAACCGTGTCCAATAATAAAATATACAATGATGTGTGTACTACAGCCAAATCTGTCCAAGAATCTTGTGGAAGAACCAATTCCGTAATCTGAAATGTAACGGTGTGCAATGTTCCGGGTTTTTTTCTTGCTTAAAATAATAGTTAATGAAATGGCTAGACTTTACCGAATTAATACACTAAGGGAAATGTCATGGTATAAATATATTCAGAAACGCAGATAGGGAAACTAGAATACAAACAAAGGTTTAAAAAACAAAGTACTAGTTATGTTCGTACTTAAAGAAAAGTTATCACAGAACCTTAGGGAAATATTCATGTATGATTGAATCGTACACAAATCATCATCTACTTGTATAATGTTGTCATTATATGTATGTAATATGTAACCGTATATGTCTAAGAGTGAAAGTAATACAATGAGATTGATAATTTTTGGTATGATATATGAATGACAATACAACATTTATTAATTATCCTGGATTTGTTCATGTTGCAGTTCACTCATGGCTGAGGAGTGCGTTAGTCACCTCAGTGATGGACAGCAGAGGACTTCGGTCCTGTTTGATGATGGGGTCAAGGATATTGAGGGAGGGATTACTGAATGACTGGGGACTATTTGTTGTGCTGCATGATGATATGAGTCGATGGCTGAGCCCAAGGAACTGGAAATTAATACAAGAAAATTTTATTTATATTTTAAGGATCACTTTTCATCTCAATTTCATACATACTATTCAGAAAAGCTCCTTGAAGAATCTCAAAACGGTGTTGTTCCTGAGGGGAAAATGTAAGTATCCTTATGTGCATTATATTCTTTGACAGTTGTAGACTTTTAAATAGAATTTAATAAGATAGAAATCAATACAAAAGAATCATGTATTTAAGCTAAGATTCCTTATCTCTTGAAATAGTGAATAATAAGACAGTAACAGCATTTCCATGATTTGGTATCTCTTCGAGAAGCTGCATTTATATTTAAGTGACAAATAAAGCAAGAAGGTGAGAAATTAAATGAGCTGGTAATAGATAGTAGTAGTTTGTGTATATGAAGAAGGTGAAAGCTTGAACGAAACAGAAACAAAATAGTCAATTCCTCTCCTACCATATTTTTTAGATTTGATTAGATGGTTAACATTATAAGTTAGTTGGGTAAATAGTAGAAACAAAAAAACAAAAAAAGCTTTGCAGCATGAGCACTCACTGGTGAGTGTGCGGATGAGAGGGGTGTGCCCATACCTCCTCTGCTCCGGAGTACCCTTGGAGGTACAAACTCTTGGCCGTTACGGCCGAAGCAGTGTCGAGGTCGTTGGAATTTGCCGTGGGAGGATCCATCGTAGAGATGACACCACTCAAAGACTTGAGGGGATCGAGAATGGAATATTTTTTCTCGTATTGAGGGTGTATAACAGAAGATGAGGAATTGTTCTGCCTTCCCGACGACTGATGAGCCCACATTAGAACAGTCTGTCTTGGCAATTGACATGTGTCGCTTGATACGGATGTGCCATTAGTATAATGAGATAAGTAATCTGACGAGGATTTAAGCTCAGACGGCTTCTTCTCAGTGTGCTGCTGATGATTTATGCTATAATTTGGTTTGTACTCGGGAGCACAATTACTGGCCGTGTTGGTTGTGTCATATATACAGCCCCAGGTACTCGCCGCTGTGTTATAGTCTGGGTAGTAGGGTCTGTATTGGAAAAGGGAGTTTTCGAGGTATCTGTTTTCGAAATTGGTGTGATAGAAATTCTGCTGGGGAGGATACTCTGTAGCATGGCTATAATTGTTGTAGAGCATGTTACAGTTGTAGGAGGGGGTGGCGGTGGCCGAGTATGTGACAGCGGCAGCCGCAGCGGCCGCTGCGGCTTGATGGATTTGAAGCGCTGATGAGTCTGGGTGAGATGATATGTGATGAGGATATTCAGGTTGGACTGAGGATATTTTTCTCTTCGACCTGGCAATGAAATTAAATTATGATAATTTACCCACAAATTGGTTTCCTGCATCAATTACAGACTAGAAAGCATAGTAGCGGAAAATAAGCCTAAAATTACCTGCAAGAAGCTAAGAAATCTCGCAGTTGAGTTTTATACCTCCTAGTTTTGGGTGTGGCATTGGTCGTGGTAATATTTGGTGTAGATGACTGAGATGAGAGGTTATCTTGATCAGAGAAGTAGGAATTGGTTAGACCGGCGTCTGCAATATAGACAAGTCGTAACTTAGGGATATGATAAATCATATGGAAAAATCCATCCATAATTAAAAGCCACTTGTCCAAAAGCCAAATTCTAAAAAGAGGTTTTCCTCACCCAGGTAGGATACTTTAAAATCCATCGTCCTCTTCCCAAGCAAGTCTCTCCCTTCCTCCTCCCTTTTAAATGTAAAAAAACAGTAGCTTTTACAGATTTTGCACTCGATTACCATAAAACATATAAGTAATATGTCATTCCAGCCCTAAATAAGTCTTGGGTGCCCTGAAGGTCTCTTTGAATTTTAAAACTCGAGAAAGTAGCTAATTTATCTCGAGGTGCAGAATGATTTACTTTCCTATTTATGTGTTAATTGTTTCTCCAAAGTAATCTCTGTCTTATCTCCGTCGGCGGCTCTTATAATGGACCAACATATATGTACACATCCTAGTCAAGGAATACCATCCACTTGCTGGATTTAAAACCAGATTCCTTCGGAAGAATGGGCATTTTCTTTGACAATAAATTGTTTGACCACCACCCAGGGCAATAATACAAACCTACCGACCTACCAATCTTGCAGAACCACATTAACAACTGTTCACTACTGCTATAGGTTCTAAGTTACGTATTATGTCAATAAATCTTCCCCAACTTTTGTGCATAATTCATTTCTCCATGAACGTATTCCTAATGTGTTTTTTTAATTCCTCATTCGGTCATGCTGGTGGTCTGAAAATCTGAGTTGCTTCGGATTTTATTTTTAAATTAGATTAACTTTGTAGCTCTACCATCATTACCATTCGAAATTAAGAATCTAAAATTCATTATAATTATTTATTTATAAAAAAAAAACTTACATGAGTGGTCGATGGGTACTAATGATGAAATCGGGCTTGGAATTCTTGTACACGAGTCGTGAGCTTGTTTGCAACCACTGCCATTGGCCATCCTTTGACTGCATTCTATAGGCTATTAGGCCCGATGCACCAGTTTTTAATACTATAGACGTAATCCAAAACAATCCATCAATCAGATTTAATCAAATGTCAGGATGACTATATTATGAACTTATCTATACTATCTGTAATATCCGCTTTCTTACATTCTTGATGAGCAGAAGCAACATACGCGAGGTCATCAAAATGGACTAGGTCATAACCCCCCATAACGGTCAGTTCTGAGTCAGAATATTGAAAGAGCATCTTCCCCCTGTGAAACATAGCATTGAAGTTATAAATTCGCTTATCTTTTAAGAATCCAGATTCCATCATAAAATTTATTCACAACCCTTGTAAAAATGCTTAGGATTGGATCTGTGTATTCTCCCTGTAATGGATTTAGTACATACTGTTACAAGCCGCAGGTTCACATACCTCTGATCCATGGAGACCAGACTGAGGTCTAATTTATGTTTACTTTTGAACATAACTTCTTTCTGCGGCACCTCTAGTAAACTAGGGGGACCGAAGGGTGTACACAGGGCAAACAGGGCTAGTGGTGGATCTTCAGATTTCCTGTTTTGTCCATGCAGAACCTTTATCCTACCACGGATGTCCAGTCTCTGAAAAACGAGTTTAAATAAAATATTTTAAAAGATGGGCACATTTGGCATTCCAACTTTTTCCTATTTCATACTATTATTTTACGGTAGAAACCCTTGCCTTGTGAATAGTATTCCCTGTAACCTAAAGTAAAGGCAAAGCTCGGGTGTATTATAATCTACTATATTTACTGAGAGAAAATTCAGTTTTCCCAAACTCTCGGACCCTGTCTGACTTAATTTGGTCGGAGCGTTGGAAGTTTCATAATTCAGAAGCAATTCCACAAAAGGAACCTACAAATCTTGGGTAAACAACAAGGAATTATGACAGCTAGCAGGAAAGCCCCTGCTACTTCAATCCGAATAATAATATCATACCACGTAGTTAACTTCCCCGTCCTACTTACTTCCTCGGAAGAATGGGCCAGCCTAAGGATTTCTCTGACCATTATTAATCAAGTTCAGGTGCTTATGGAAAAGATGCAGTAATAAATCCCCCCTTTCTTCCTTCATGTAGGTTTGATTACACACTTACTTATAGCAGTAGCCCGTGTGGGGGAACAACCTACTTGGAAATTTAGTTTCTTCAATCTGAGTGAAATCTGCATAATATTCGTAATAAATATTATTCACCTCCCAGTCCTGTTTATGTTTATGCTAAAAATCCACACAAAGAATATCTTTTGAGATGGAGAAGAGAAAATTAAATAAGTTTCCCTATTTCACTTATTCGAATGTGACATCGGACTCGGTCTTGTCCAACCTACCCGGCTTGGCGTGTGCCTGTGTAGGTGTGTATGGATGGAGGTTACGGTGGAAAGCTCAGCTAGGGCTTTTATCTAACAGTAAGTACTATGGGGGGATGTAAAATCACGCAACAAGACGGATAGTCCCTTCTTATGCTCCTTTACATCCTGATATATTATTCCTTACATAGCTTTTTCAATCTCGTCGAGGGCTTAAGAGTTTACGACTAACTCTACAGAGGCACATGGGCTGCTTGATTATCTCAAAATGCTTTTAAACAAGCTCATCATCTTAAATTCTCAGAAGAATTGTCTCTTGAAAAAAAATTAATTCAAATATTCGTTTAACAATTATTATCAAAAGTACGCGACGCCAAGTAGTTTTAATTTTTTAGTTTCTGCTTTCTCAATTTGAAAGGGTTCCTAGTGAAACTGGTTGGGGAGAATTGCTTTCATCTACAATTTATTCATCCAATTCTTCCCGAGAATTATTGCCGACATTGGTGAACGGATGTGCTTTATCCAAATTCACCCTCACATACAAAAGTTCTTCCCAAAACCTCTCTGTAAAACTCCCACCAACTTGCCAATTGGCATGACCATAACATTCCCTCTATAAAATCTCCTTTTCCCTTCTATCCAATCTCATTCTCAGCCAAAAGAATAGAAACCATCCACCTTTCCACTAAACTGGATAGCAATAGCAAGTAATGCCCAGTAGCTAATACGGAGCATCAATAATCACAAATCGTAGCCCCCGACTTCATTGTTTTTCTTCCTTTTTGTTCAGAGAAAAAATCCAATTTCTCCAGCCTTGTTCCAGAGCTCTTTTTATATTTATAAGCCATCTCCTTATTATATTTTTATCGTATTGGGGTGTGTAACCAGTCTTGATTTCATATATACCCAATCCCCACACAGCCTGTATACCCTAGTATAATAAAAAAGGATTTAAGAATTATGTGAAATCAATGCGGGTTAATTCAAGGGAGGAAGGCCAGTAGTGTAGCTTCAGTATTCGATATTCGACACTGAGGTAACAAAAAACACGTCCAAGAATGAGGAAGCAAAAAGGGGGCTCCTACTGCCTGCGCGCGGTTGTCTTCCGGTTAACTTCCAAGTCGAGCTCGGCTGAGTAATTCACCTTTCCAGGTGTTTTACCCCCATGTATCCTTCCACCTTGTAAAGCGTCGAACAAACCTCTGGAAATATATATACCGGGTACTCTACCAGGCTTCTACAGAGGAGTTCTCGGGATAGAGTTACATTATATCTCACTGGCTCCCAGTCTGATGAAAAAAAGAGTCAAACTCCTGACTTTACTTACACCTAGAGAGAGAGAGAGAGAAAAGTACCGAGTATGAAAAGTATGAGCTATGGGCCGATGGTACATGATCAGATAAGTCAAATCGATTTCTATAACTGGCCTAACAATATGCTTTTGCTTTAAGGACCTCCGGGCTGTTTTTTTAGAAAAAGCTTTCCCTCCAGTAGTACTGTAAGATGTGGATCATTGTGAATTGTGAACTGGGGACAGCTGTGCTGATAGCTCTTGCAGGGATTAGCCAAGAGAGATGAAAGGATTAGCAATTAATGGGATTCGGACCGGTAGCTGCTGTGGGTGTGAATGCCTTAGGAGTTTGGTTCGGAACGTGGAGGTATGAGGGGAAGAATTATGAAACGAGATTAAATTAAAGCAAAGGATTTATTAGATTTACATGAGGCTTGATGCGGATGGCAGTAGTGGTATGTCAGAGATTTGGCGTGGAAATGAAAAGGAAAACTAGGAGGCCTATGGAATGAGTGGAAAGTCAGTAGGGCTGACATGACGGAAGGAAGTTTAATGTATAAAAGGAAAAGGCTTAAGCCCATTTAAGAATCGATCGACCAAATAAACTCCCTCAAATCAAAGTTGAAGGAATAACTGCGGCAGTTGTAAATGCAAATGAGCCATATCATACTTTTCTATCTGTTAATATTCCTCCTATTATTCCATGGGACATAATATGAGTCATTCATATTCCTCGGTGTGGTACAAATGCATATTTAATATATATCCATACGTGTACAGATATATATGTATGTTTGGCAAGATAACCTTGCTTTCCCTCCGAGTCCGAGCTAACTACCCAAAGCAGGTAATAAAATAAACCCAACCGTATCTCTGTAATAATATTAAGGTAAATGCAAATAAGCTCCCGTCTTAGTTTACAGAGAAAGGTTTCCCCAGATTCGATCGCCCCAAAGGTCCAGAAGAGTTCCGTGGTTCCATTTCCATAAATAATTTGACCGAAAATGGGAAAACAAATGTAGAAACCCGACCCGAGACTTTTTAATAGGTTTCAATTTAATTGCATAAATGTATATGGGAATAAATTTACTTTCGCAAACAGATTTAAATTTCTGGGCAAATGTCCTATTTTGATACGCGGAATAGTGGAATAAGTAAAAAAAAATTTGCATATTTAAATATTTAAAAAGAAATCTCACCAAGAATCCGGAAGTGTTATCAAGGAGACATCGAAATCGGACGGTGAAGGATCTCTCAAGGAAGTGGCAGTGTTCAGGCGTGTGGATGATTTCCTGCAGAGAAATCCCTGAGAGCTCCGCAGGACAAAATGAGTTCCACATTAACTGCCTTTGTAACTCTTCACGGTCTTCGGAGTGGACTAGCTCGTATACAGACTGGTGAACTATATCCGACTGGGGATTTCAAACCATAAATTAAGTACAAGATTAGTCTTGAAAAATAAAATCACCGGGGGATTTCAGTATTGTAGCATGAGAGAGAATTTATTATATGTGATTTGAGCTAATAATCCAAGGACTGATTGTGTATGTAAGCATGCACTGTTATACTGGCGAGCTTTTCTATTTCATCCTATTCCAGATATGAGATTCCGATATAATATTTCTTTCTTTAACAAGGTGTTGGTTCTGTCATTTTTATTTTTGGAATTGGTGGTGGTGAGGGGGGAACTTGACATCGCGAATGTAGGTGAATTACTGATTTTTTAATTACAAGATTGCATTTTCAAATCGATAGTCAGATTTGTATATTAAAAGTAGAATGGATAAAAAAATTCTTCCTCTATTATCAGCAGGAAAGATGTCAGGATATCTTAACGAAATCAATTCGGAAACTAAGTGTTAAATGTTAGGATATTTTCAAAATCTACAGAATCTTACTCATACCTTTTGAAATGGTCTTTAAATGTGAGCAGAATTTTATTAAGATTGAATTGAACAATATAAATTACCTAGACAAAGAAATATCTCAGCCTGATCTTTACCAGTACTGCCTTAATAGAATGTATGAAATGTCTGGTTAAAAAATCCATCTCATTCATCTCTGCCTAAATCCCTAAGAATTTACGACTATGACCCTTGACACAGAGGGTAATTGTTTGCTTTCTTCTACTTTTTCTACCACCTCTCCGTACTTTCTTCTTGTTCCTGTGTGAGATAGAAATTAAATTGATTTTTTTTATCCACCAGTCCACACCAAGGTATAATAAATTGGAAATCATGCCCCTCCAACTATCACATCACATCACATTTCACATCACTATGATGAGATTTACTCGTACAGGTAAAAATTAAGGAGACACTAGTTCTGCTTGAAAATCCTCACCACGGTTCATTATTATTACAGGGGAATAAAAAGTGTGAAAAATCAGCAAACCTGATGAAATCCCAGATAGCTTTCGATACTATGGGTTGCAAAAAACACTTCCCCATCACAAGTAAGAATAAGAAGGAATCCATTAAGAGCCTGTAATTTAGAGAAAAAAACACGCATTGTTTAACTCATCATCATGTTCAGAAAGTCAACCCCTCAAATTTCAACAGTCTCAACTTGCAACCTTAAAGTGTCTGAATCACTTTAAACTCATACACGATCCACAATCTTATTATTATCGATTTATTTAAGTGTAGATATTTTGTACTACAGAAGAGATATGTATTCTATTCCTACAAATATGTGATAATCATGATATCATCATAGTAAATATAAAAGTAATAGATTATAAGCTAAAGTATTCGATTCCATCCCAGCTAATTTCCAACGCTTAGAAAACATTTATGTGCTTCATGAAATAACTAGGATTGAGAATGAAGACGACAGCATTTTTTCTCTCCCAAACTTGTAGACTCGTAGTGAGGTGTACTACAACTGCCTACTAATAAATGTACTTGTGATAAGCTTTTATAAAATAAAGCTGCCCTCATCGTCATAACTCCTCCGTCGGAGGTGCCCTCGGCATCTGAAATGTTGTGAACTGTATAATATATAATATAGAGTTGTACATTTAAGAGACGGTTTAAATTCAAAAATACTCATAATTTTGTCAGCACACACCACTTGGAGGTTACAGAGCCCCGCTGGCACCTTCAACTCCAACACAGATACGATCCAATCTGACCATCTCTTCTCGTATCATTTCATATTCCTGATGATTTTATTTATTGTTCCCTACACTCAAACATTTCTACCATTTTTTTACACTCGGACATTCTAACTCTATTTTATACTCTTCTCAGCTAGACTTCCTTGCAAACTTTTTTTCTACTCTCTTTCGATGGGTCAAACATATTTTGTTCATGTTCGGAGACTTCCCCTTGAGTTGTACTTTTACTTTTACATTTAAATCACAATACAATCCAGCCAGGATTTCAGTCTCCTCAACTCTACACTTTGAAGATGTGGATTGGACTTGGAGACATGAGAAATTACCAGAGGTTTGAAAAATACAGTTCAACCTCTTTTACATATTATTACCCTTTCTTTCCTACATTCCCTGTCTGTATCTGGGATCGTGAATTTCCTCAAGTTAGCAATGGCTTGGACTCAAATATAGTCTCCCAACACAAAGGTGTCACTGTAATCCCAAGAATATTTCCCAAAAATCTTTCATAAGTCACAAAAGCATTGATAAACATGTAGCAGATTTCTTATCTCTTTTGTCTACACAAGCAATGCAAGAATCTCGGGCTCAAAATCCTCATATCTCCCTTTAATACTCCAATGATCATCCCTCCGCCCACAAGGGCCAATCCTTTTGAAAAGAGCCCAAGCCATGAGATAATGTCCTTCTCCATTATCTTCCCCATATCCTATACTCCACATCGTCTCAAACTTTTTCAAGAATCAAGTAAAGGAAATAATAACATAACACACATCACTAATAATCCTATAGAATCCCGAGCAGAAATTCGTTCTCTCTCTCTCTCTTCAAAAGCTCTTGAAAAGTTGAGAATGAGTAAAAGGGTGTAAGGTGGGCTATTGCTATTGTTGTGTATAATATCAAATCTATGATATTATAAAAATATGAAAAATGAAGAATATTAAGGCATTATCCTTTCCACTATTACACCTTGGTAAGAGGAGAAGAAAAAACATGTCTCGTATAGTGGACTGTATAAGCTGTATAGTTGGAGCTCTCATAGATAAGGAATATGCACAAAAAAGGGCCCTCTGCATGACACCTGATTTATCGAGCGAATTTGTACCTGCCACATAGGCTCATTATTCATCTACTCTGGCTGCTGATTCTGTACTGATGCTCTTCTCCGGCTGCTGCCCTTATAAATAACCTTAGGAGTAATCTCTCCCTACACAAAATAGTCATAAACCAAATGGTTTAAATTATTTTTACCTACCCGACCAAGCTAGAAAATCATTTCATTTCTACTTCTTTAAAGAACTTTTATCTTTACCTTCTTTTATTAGTTTACTACAAACAATGAGTCTGATTCTTACGAGAGAGATTTTTTTCCATTTCTAACTCTGACGGTTAATAAAATTAAAAGCCTCCAGCTCAGCTCAACCAACTGTGGACTAATGAAGTCAGCTGTAATTCAAATTATTAAAAAAATACGTATAAACTACACACTACTACTACACACCCTTTCTTACTCTCATTTACTCCTTGAATGCTTTTTAGCTTAATAAGTTCAAGGGGGAACATGTGCTTAGTTGAAGTTGTTAGTCTTGAATCTGCAATGCAGGTAATTGGTATTTAGAAATTACAATCCGAGCTTTTTTATTTGCTCTTCACTCATTTTTTTGTCATTATACTAGACACCTTGGGTGAAAAATGTTTTTCAACATATCAAATACTCGTAGTCTTATCTTGATCAAAGTTTAAAAGGAACTGGTGGGAATTCATTAACCAACAACCTACAACCTACCGCCTATATTATGTTTACATCCATGTGTGACTAGGTGTATCGTATCAAAAATAATCACAATGATCTTTTCACCTGTCAGAAAGACTAGCAAGTACATCCCCATCCAACTTACTTACAAATTAGTCTGGATCTTCGGAGCGAAATTTTTTCCCTCTACAGAAAGTGGGTGTCTAAACTCTAGCTGTCAGATTGATTACATTTCTTTCTACCCTTCTCTTCTCTTGTACAAAATGTCTCATCTAATAATCTTGTTGAGTAGATTGGCAAGCCTCTCTCTCTCTCTCTTACTGAGGATAAACTTATTCTTAATCCTTACATATACCTTCTACAAGATACCACTACGACCAATAGAAGTAGCATTAATACATTAGTACTGATTCGGAGTTGGTATAACAAACCCCGTCGTCTAAAAAAAAGGCTCTAACTTTATATAAAAATAGGATAGGCTGTTGTAGATTTAGCTAAAACCAAGCAAGCTAATTTACTCTATCCTAAGACTACAACACGCGATACAAAGTGAAAGAGATGAGAAAAGTTTTCCAGCATCCCTCTGGATTCTAGATTCCTGGATTCTAGATTCTGGAGAGAGGAGACCAAGTCTGATGGGATTATATTCAAGCACAATAAAAGCACTCTCTCTCTCTCTCTCTAGGTCTTGACGAGGTACAACTTTTACTTTCCTTTCATTTTATACCCAGAAGAAAAAGAGACTGTGAACGAGAGCCCTGGAGGACTGAGGACCCTAGAGGCTCTCTAAAAAATTGTCAGTGATGTTATCTTACTAAATAGGCTGGATAAAAAAAATATGGATGAATGGATAGGACGTAGTAGTAAACTGTGCCCAAAACTGTAGACTTTGAAATAGTTGGAATTGAGAGAGTCGGCAGAAGCTAATACGTTGCTTCGTGGTGTGTACTGTAGTAGCTAATAATAAGTCCTTTCTAATAGCCTATGGACATGCAATGCAAGGGCCCAGAAAGAAAGTTTAATTGAAAAATTACATTCATCTAATTTAATTACAGGCTCCTTCTTGTTAGCGAATTAGTATATTTTGTATGAACGTGGATGGGCAAATATATATTTTTATACTTTGAGCAAATTAGACTAGACTACATTCCGTATCATTCATTCTGCTAAATAAAAAACAAGTCTAATTCTGCTGGGAATAAATTCTATCCCTACGAAAGTTTGTTTAATCTCATTTGTACACTATGTATTTTGCACTTTGTATTATCCAAGGGTATTTTAATTAAGGTAGTAATTAACCTGAAGGAAGAATTCTCCGTCCAAGGGTGTGTGATCGTATGCGATTAGTTCACCTCGTCTCCCGTTGTAGTCCGTCGCATCATCCTTCTCACGAACCATAGACACTGGAAGACAAAGACGGGTCAAATTATTTCAAATCTCAGAATAGTAATGTCAAAAGTATTCAGGTTTGGGGCATATCAGCTTGGTCCTGGAGAGGTGTATAGTGTGTTTACTATTAATTAAATTAATTTCATTACTTCCGCCATGTGATCATACAGGCCTTGGAAGAACAATACGTTTGCCTTCATTGTTTAAGCTATTCATACAATGTTATGTAATGTAAAGTTGCAAGTATTATTGAATTCTATTGTTAAGGGGTAGATTTATTTTATGAAGGAGTATCAAAGTTTAAAAGCAGTTCCAGTCGAATACTTTCCACTCACCCGGCTCGGTTTCCGTGGATCACCTCTAGCTTAATTCAGTTACAGAGTCAATACTATACGGTCGAATAAACTCGTGTGTCTAAGCCGAACAAAGAGATACGAAAAAAATTCCCTGTATGGACATAACCGGAAAATCCACCGGGTTAAATTTTCCTTAGCGGGTAGTAGATGAATAGCTAAACACCTAATGCTACACATACATATAACAACCTATACTTTACTCACACCGACACAAAATAAAATCCACTATAGCCAATGTAGCTATAATAATTTGATATACATACATACCACATTCAACATTCCCATAACAATCCTCCAGCATTGTCTACCTATGGGCAAAGTTTGAAAAAAACAATGCATATACACACCCTGAAATCGATGAGCAATAAATTTTATCTAGCATTCAGAATCTAGAGCCTAGTCAGAGAGAGAGAGACACGTATATAAATATACACACACACGTATCGCACGTGTCCCAAGCCAAAAACCAACCCTATCCTCTGTGTGAGCCATAATAGAGAAAACATTAACCAGTAATTAACGGATATATCTGACTCAAATGTATGACTTGGTCTTTATTATCTTTGTAGAAATTAAAAGGGGGAACCCTAGGCTTCTCCAATGGTACAATTTACCTAGGCCTACCTCACCTACTAAATAAAAACCATAAGGCACTTGGACTTTATTGTTACACATTTAGTAAAGCAAATTCAGTTTGGTTTCGGCTCTCTCGATTTACTTCTAAATAGTGTGGGGTACACACACATCACCTTGGTACGTATGCCGGGCTCGAGACACAATGGGGAATAGGTTCGTATGAACCCATAACATTATGCGTTATTCCCCCTGCGCTAAGTTTTAAGAAGACAGGGTGAAGGTAGTAATGAATTTATTTCCAAAGGGTTGAACTGTAACAAACTGTGGAGAGAGAAGAGGAATAAACGAATAAAGCCCGTGAAATGAATCGGATGAGCTGGGTCATTATATGTACATTATGTGTACATTATACATCTATGTGCAGTATGTGCACAGGTTACCCTTGAGGCTTGGTTCTAGCTTCAATTCGAATCCTTAACTGATCCACCTCGCAAAGGCTCATGTCCATGTCCAGGATGGTGACTAGGTATCGACTGGTCGCAACTAGACCTTTTGAGAGATTAGAGCTAGAGTTGGAGCTTAATTAGCTCCCAAGGTTTTGTTGGAATGAAAATGTTATGAGAATTAATAGGATGGAGAGAATCCAGATTCTAGAAGCAGTTTATTTATGACTGGGTGGTTGTCAACTGGTTAATGTGACTGTGGGCATCATAAATCTTTCCAGTCGATAGGAAGTCGATTTTAGAATTGGAGAGGGAATTTATTAGAAAAATATTCTAAATTGGGTTTAGGGATCTTGAACTTATTGTTGCTTGTACACGTCTAGATAAATATCCTAGTTAGGTTTTGATTTCAAGAAGTAGATCTACGCTGGCAGCAGCAGATGTAAACTCTAATAAAATTCAAGCTCATACTGAAAAATATTGAATAAATTGCAACATTTCTTAATCCTCCATCGCACATTTATCCAGATCCTAATAAATTAATACCAATAAATAATTGAGCTATTAAAAAATCCAAATGAATTAGTATACAACCAACTCTGATTTGCGATTAAATACCCATAAATTGCTGTAGGGAAAGTGACAATGAGCATTGAAGACTGCCTACCAAGTAAATAAGTGTCCTAGTCAAGAGTGAACAGCAGCCAAGTGCCAACATGAACCCCTACGGTCAACGACAATGACAACACACAAACCTAATATTTACGTGTGTGTCACGCAATCCTCCCGTCAATAGTCTTATGATTAATGAGCTCATAAACTACTTCACTTGCCTTCACTTCATATGCCCCTCATGCTTATTAAATACTTTTAAGAACATCGGCTCTCGAGCTAACTAACACCGAGCTTATTCTCCATACGGCCCGGAGACTGCGGAGTTGCTATCTCCTAACTTCAGTTAAGAGATAATAAATTCATTATGTAGATAATAAATGCAATTCCAAAGTTACCTCTCTTGTCAATTGTCACAAGCGGCCATGCCATGCTCAGCTACATCTTTAAAGGGACGTTCATGACCAAGCCCAATAAACCGTTCACTAACTGTCCAACCGACTTTTTTCTGCTTTGTTATTTAAGTTTGCAATATTTTCAAAAACTATTGTTTTGGGCTTCTGAGCGGTTTGATGGACTAACAATAAGAGATAGACCGATACTAATGCATTGAATCGATTGCATTGCTTAAGGATTTGGTTTGGTCAAGGTGTTTAATATGTAATTATCCAGGAGATTAACTAATATGCTCATTTCAGGATATTAAGCCCGGTCATCAGCAGCAACAGGGTTCATGATTGAATATCCAGTGAACTTGTTACTTGTTAAATTGTTGAGGACGAAAAGTCTGCCGACAGAATAGCAACACCACCAAACAACATGAACACGCAAAGTAAATCATCTCACGTGACAAATATTCTATCCAAATCAGTAGCAACAGGCGTATTGTGCATGCCACGATACCTTAATAATAATTTCCGTATCGTGCAAGTCACTTATGTACGAATCTGAGGTTAAGCTTAAAGCTATAGCCAATTCCAACTTAATTTGTGGCCCACGTAATCATTCAATGCAATATTACATATTCCAATTCATATAAGCACTGCTCCTGGAATAATCCCCAAACATATTAGAATTACCGAAATATACAGTCTTGTGAGCTTATCCTATTAAGTTACAAAGGATTCATACCATTTACACTAAATTCTTTTAGCACAACGAGCAAATGAAGCAAATCAATCAATGATTCCATTTATACTCGAACCTATTAATCTTTTTTTTTCAAAATTGCTCAAAAATTTCTTACAGGTTAATAGATAATGGCTAACCCTGTCGTCCCACGGTTTACCGTAAACTTTAGAGGCTCAAAATCCCTAAAGAATGAGTGAAAGAGCTGTAGCAATTTTTTGATTAATGGAAAAATCCCAAACAACCATATAGACCCTAGAATTACTTTTTGCCTGCTTTTAAAAATCCACAAAGCAATCAAGACGACGAAGCCTAATTAACACATGGATATAGTAAACAACCTCTTGGCAAGTAATTAACAACCCAGGCGTAGGTGTGATAAGGTCACAGGTCAAAGTCTAACCTATAAAAAAAATCCGCCTAGACAAGCTCATTCCCACCATTCCATGCATAACCCGCAGCTGATCCTCAAGAGTCTCCCTTCCTTTGTAAGAGTATACCAAGGTAAATGTTGATTCGTTCAAAGTGTAAAATAATATGATAATTTTTTTATTCCCAAGCCCAAGTTATCCATAGAAAGGAGAGGACATTTTAATAAAAAATGAATCTATCTAACTTGTTATAACCCTTGTGTCTGCAGAGAGGCAGAGAGAATCCTTACTCTCGTCTTGAGCTTGGGCCAATAACAAATCAACGTGGTAATAGACCCATCATGAGCTCGCCCCATCGCGCATAAATAAACACAGCCAGGTCGTAAAGAACGGAATCCTTGGGTTAAAACGTCAAGAGCATAATAGATGCGCCCATAGAAGTCATCGTAAATAAACGTCTGGATAAATACGAATTTTTCCGATCTTCCAGCATACAACAACATCCAGTGCAGCGATAGTGCTCATCATCATCATCATCACCACCATCATCATCATTTTAAGGAATCATCATAATCATCATCATCTCTGCGTACTACGATTTTCAATGGTCAGTAGTAGATGATGAGATGAAATTTTAACATCATTCCTTTGATTTCCTTAATGTTTAAGTGTTTGGGAAAAAATCATTTCACTTATTTATCAGTTCAGACAAAAATTTTTAAAGATAATTATAGCCTTCTGGACTTGAGACGGTGGGGAAGTGACAACAGGGAAAAACTTGCACTTTTTAAATTCGCAAAAGTGTAGCCTCCAAAAGATAAAAAGAAACTTGGGAAGGGTTGCTTTTTCGGATTTAATCTGGAACTTGGAGAAGAAATTTTAAGAAATCAACATCCGGAGTGCATCCAAAAATATTTTACACCCATTGTTAATAACGTTAATCAGATACCTCTCCCAAGATTTAAAAAAGTAATGCAAGAAGCCCAACTGGAAATTGTACGAATGCACTTGTTTCCCCAAGTACCTTGCAGTCTTAATAACCCCCTTGCCCATAAATTATTTCCTTTACACACTTTTCTTTAAAAAAAAAGTGGCAAGTAACGATAAAGGAATTCATAGGATTTTTTGAATATATATAACACTAGTTTCTGGTACACTATATTTATATGTGTATGAAAGCGATGCAAGATATGGATGCATAATGTAGTATCAGTTTGGTGGTGGTGGTGGTGATTGTAAACCGATAAAAATCCAAATGCTGATATAAAAAATCATAAGTGGAGGGAATAATTACACGTTTACCATTGATAATTGTTCTCTTACACTAGTTGAAATGAAAACTGGATCTCAGCCGTTTACCTACAGATAATATTATTACCAAGAACAGGTACAACTCCTCTATCCCTCAGTTGGATTCAAGTTCAGTATCTCAGAAGTTGGCAGTGTTACAATATCCTTTAGTAAGCTATGTTTAAAGAAACCTGCAGTACAATATAAGGTGCAAAATAATTTGATTGTAGAATAACCTTGAGTAATTAATTTAATAAGAATCACAGAGGAGATAATTCCCCTTAATTTACAGCCAAATCTTCCCAACATGATGAGACCATTGATGCCGGTTCCTGATGAGGAATCCACCAAGTACATTAATTCATTCACAGATAGACACTGAGCTCGTAAAGCTACTTAATAACGCGTTATTTAAAGGTTATATGCAGATACCATATACTTTACTCCCCTCTTTAAAATGTTTTTTAGAATAGATGTTGCATAGACTATTTTATGAGCCATAGGGAGTGAGGTAAAAAAAAGAAGCCTTTGAAAAAATAGTTCTCATCTCAAGTTTCAAATGTATCTTTGGGAGCTTCCCATTTCACTATCGAGCTTCTTCCTCTGGATGAAATTTCATCATAACGATGTTGCCTGTCCAAGCAATCTATAATTGGGTCTGACATTATGTGTCTCAAGTTGACAGAATGTTTCAGTCCTTATACACTTCTTGGTTTTTTATCATAAAAATTTCCAATCGCCGTAGTGAACACAGAATCTCTATTGATGACAGGGACATACACAAACATAAGCTGACACATTCCTCTGGATTCTGAGGCTTTAGGATGTTAAAGGAGTTGTGTACAACTTAAAAACTATATTTTATCCTACTCCTACGGATATATCCTAAGTAGCAAGTTTACCTACTTGAGCTTATCCTATTCAGGTCAAGTTGGAAATTATAAGTGGACTGATCCAATCATATTCACACAAGAGATTGACAGCTCAGGAGATTCCAGATTACATTTCAACATCTCAACACGGCTAAATTCAACTCAATCCTTGCTTGTGTTTCGACTTGGAACTTTCAAAGGGTAAAATTCTCAAGGGGCTTTTGGATGTGACTTGTCTTGTAAAAATAAATAAGAATTTTGACTGGATTTTGATCGTATCTATCCCAATAAAGTAATACATACGCGATCCAGACATCAACTCCTGTTATCACCTTCGATTCAGAGACAGAAGCTTAAGGCGACTCTGAAACATTTGATTGACTTTTGATGCTAATTGTTTTATTGACAAGCCTGGAGCTGAGACAAATAGCATAACAATCTTGTGAAGCTAATTTTGTTTTTTGAAGGGGTTCATTTCAGACTGAAAGTTAGACCTTATCTGGTTGTGTAGTATTTTCGACACTTAATAAAAACCGGATGTTGAGCCATGACGAAGGGACGGATAGGAAAAAATGCAAAACCCGTTTGCACAAGCCGTCAGGTCGTCATAAGCCAATTAAACCATTAACGACTTCACATCACACTGCAGAAAAAAATCCCTAACTCATCATCAAAAATCCCAGTCCTGATAGTTGACTCGTATCTCTTTAAACAACGACTTTATGACCATTTTAAACACCCATTAAAGGGTTGAGAAGAAGACATCAGGGATTCCTCACATATTTTTTTCCATACGGTTTAAAATCTCTGGCTGGAATCACCTTTTTGAGTTGAAGTTGCTTAAAATTCAGCAAAATTACTAGGTGTGAGGATTTTTACGGCAAACCTATAGCAATATAATACTCTTCTTTCAGTATAAAAAGAAGGAGTTGCTCCTAAGACGATTTAAAGGGTTGATGAGTCTATTATTTTTGTCAATGCTGGACGAGTTGAGCTAACTTTAATAAGGTTGTGTTAATGTGCCGAATTTTACTGCAAAGGGGGAGAACGCAATCAACTTTTTTGGATTCTTAGTAAAGACGATGGCTCAAGCTTCTGCCTTCAACTCATCCTGACGTTTTATAATGTCCAAATGTCCATAGCATTTTGCACAAGCATATTTAGCACACTATACCGGGTGTATTCAATGTCTAACCAGAGAATAGGGGATTTCTAACGGAAAATCAATTTAATTTCAGCGTCAGTCAGCAGGAGCAACCGATAATTACAGCCTGCTGACTGTACTCTCTCGATTCTAAACACGACGAGGTGCCACGTTTAAAGATCACAATCTTGCAAAATTGAGTGGAAGGAGGAGGTCAGCCAAAGAGTTTGAGTATGAACCACCACCACCAGTACCACCAATACTATTATACCCCTCCTGCCTGACTGCAGAGGTCATTTTTGATTCATTTTCTAAGGGATAAAAGAGGGAGAGATTTATAATGATATCTCCAGCCAGTCAGTTAGTCGTTCATACTTCAAAGGTTGCAAACCTTGGTAGAGTGAGAAGGTAGGTGAGTTACCTGAGAAAACTAGGACCACAACCAGAACCTCTCTCTAACATTTTCCCTAAGTCTGTTGTACCGGCTATCCCTCTTTACGAACTCGTACGTCCAACCTACCTGTCCTTCCTTAAGAGTGACAGGAAAATAACCCCTGGTTTCGTACACTCTCCGAGTCCAAGCTAAAAGGTCCAAGTTACCTAAGCTATTATCTATATAGGAACAAGCAGGCTTTGGTTTTTGGACTGACGAGGCAGTAGCTGGAGCAGGAGAGCTGATTACATTTCTCCTCTGTGACTATAATGAGAAAATAACATAAACCCAACGGGGGAAAATATTGATCAAGTTCAGCATATCCGTTTCCATTTTCTCCTTTCAGCCACAGAATTAGGCAGAACATTATGTTATGTCGTTAGCTTACAACACACTAGCTGCGTATTACCTCAGGGTTCCAAAAAACTTTTCCTTCTTCATGTACTCGAGTGTTACAGGTCATACCGACCACCAGCCGATACCGATTACCAACCCTCAGAGCTAATAGAGATCCAAATCTTTAGAATAAAAAACCCCACCCTCCTAAGAACTTTCCCCCCATCAATTAGGATAGTTGATCGTAGTTTAAAAGAACCGTAAATTATTCCTACAATGCATACCACATTCCCCCTTCCCAATCCTCCGGTAACACAAGCAGTAGATTTGAGCCCCAAGTTATCTCTGAATTTCTTTCCAAACCTTAGCAACTATTTGTAGATTATTACCCACCAAGTTTCTAATGTGGACCAAGTGTAGAAATAAGGAGAGTTGATCGCTCTGAGAGAGAAGAGAATCCCGATTCGACCGAAAATAGCAATTATCTTATTTGGACTTGGATTTCATCGGACTAGGAAAGAGGTTTGGGCTAGTAAAATCAAATCAGCCATTGGCAAAGCCCCTGCTATACATGTAGTAAGTTATTATTATTTCTTACAACTGTTATAGGAAGAATTAGATAGAGCAGAGGATCGAGCAGTATTAGCACCGGCACAGATTGTATTGATACTCACTCACTCCCTTTCAATCTCTCAACCAACAACTATCGACATGAGACTATTATCTGTAATTTTCTCAGCACAAGACGGAAAAGGATTGGGTATTCACTTGGACTCTACATTCAAGGCGGACATACGTACATGAGCACTGTACAATGAAATAATTTGCTTAAGGGCAGAGAAGCAAACCACAAAGGCGCCATAGAAGTACTTTAATCCTTAGGATTAGACAAGAATCTATCTGCAACACGTATCATTAAGTGGAATTAAATCGAGATTCGGACCGGCACGCTACGCATACTCATTGCCGTGGACCAAATCCAACCCTACGAACATCAACACTATCAAAATCGACATCATCAACACTACTACTAGATCCAGAATCCTATAACAACACCCCAGAGCTAGGCCATTACATCCACATCTCGTACAATCTTATTATAGTCTTTTCCATCCTTGTCCTCATCTTGCTGGGAAATCTCTACCGTTTATAAATTGTTATTCGAATTAAGGAAAAAAATCATTGTAGGGTGTACACCAGCAAGGAGAGTACAAGTGCATCCCCTGCATATTAAGAGGCATCCAGAGTTCATCCAGGAGTGAAAAGCTGAGGAAAAAATTTATTTTATTTAAAAAATGTTATCAATTGTCATGATTTAGAAGTTGCTTTATGTTCTACTAGTATGGAATACGGAGGAATAAAATTCAAGGGCATTTAAAAACATAATTATTGGTTCTACTAGCCTCTGCAAATTTTTAACAACCTAGAAAAACTCATCTTAAGCCCAAACCCCATATTTCCAAAGCCAAATCCCAACCTTCCAAAAGATGTAGCGTATCCTCAAGCCAACCTATACACCTAAAGAGGTTCTAAATAATATCCACCAATTATAAAGAGGTCAGTCCGAAATACAAAAGCAGTTTCCCGTCCAAGCTCACTCATTTGCATTAAATCAAATTCGGAGGAATACATTAATTCCACTGTATAGCGACGTACTAGCCATCACAAGATTATCAACGAATCGAGCTCCATGCAGCAAGTTCCCAGTTTGAAATGCTGTACTTAAAGGGTTATGAAATCATATCAGGCGGAAGTCCAGCCGCTTGACTACTTCATACTACTACGACCACCACAACCAAGAAAGCCTCTCCAGTAGTCCAGACTCCAGAGTACGAAATTCCCCTGCTTAATAAACAACTCGTGGATAAGTAATAATGCCACTTCTCAATCTTCCATCACCAGTTTCACCAGTTTCCGCATAGAGAGCTTAGCCCAAAGTACATGAATAAAAATAATTATATGCAATATATTTCCACTTCACCTCGGCCCAGAACACCTCGTCCAGATTTAATAAAATGAGATCTTAACTCTACTGGGAGAGAATAGGGAAGGGAAAACACGCACATTGTATTTAATTTGGCTAATAGGAGCTACGGATTTATTAACTTGAATCCAAATAGTTATTAACTTATATTACTTACTACTCACTTACAATTATTCCCATCCCCAACTCTAACCTACAACGAAGAATTCTTATTTTGCACCCTAGCTTCAACACTCTCTCCTTTGTAGGGTGGATCAAAGAAACTCAACACTTTTGAACAGTGCAATTCACAATCGGGTGCGATTAATAAATTGGAGGAGGTTTGGAAAAATAATTCATCCAAATACCTGAGCTTCGTAGCAGAAAATAATAGGCTTTTCCCCATTGTGCTTAAATTGTATTGGGGATTTCGGTCGAGCTTGGCTTGCTTTATTTAGTGCTATGTGCATCTATATCCTCTCTGTCTATCATTCCTAATAGTACGAATACACAATGCCAACTGCATAGGCTTGATTCAAATATCAATCAAGTTAATGCCATAGTCAGCATCAATCTTTTCCCCATGTCAGCCTGTGAGAGAGAGAGAGACGCTTGATTGTCATGGGAAGGAATTTCTCTCGACTCTTGACTTCCTTGCAACAATCCGACCTGGTCTGGGTGGAGGTCTAACTTTTTTTTATTATAAATCCCCTTCCACCTTAAGTACTATAAATGATATTGCATTGTATATTTTTTTTATAAAGTTTTCGACATAAAAAAGCCCATTCAGAACCGTACTGGATACTCGCGAATAGATATCCTGATAATACCCAAGTCCATAAAACTAAAAGAGAAAGGCTGTAGTTTGTAGTGGTAAACCATTTTTGGGGGAAATAAAAAATCTTTCCTTGGAGAAAACACTACTTTATCAGCATTGTTTGTGTCCACTAAGAAAGTTGGAAATTTTAGAGAGATTAGTACATTATGGATTCAAATCCACTCTCTCTCAGCCTTACACATTAGAAAAGTATTATTATTACACACTGGAATTCCGCTTGCATCACAGCCATATGTAACTTACTTGCATTCTGTTGTTACTGCCATTGATAGCATCAACAGCCCTACTGCTTTGGTATTAAACCTTGGGAGAAATGGGTTGGAAGTAGATGCAAGTCCCTTGTACCGGTTCTACCTATTTTCCATTCAATTCTGAGCCGAATTCACATCATGTATTTGTACATACATATGATATATATTAGTGCATATATACTAATCAATGTAGAGATGGAAGATATATATTATGTCTGGGTATATATATCGGCTGCTTTAGCAAGCTCAGTGTTCTTTATCCCTCTAGCAGATATTGAGCATTGTAAAGCTACTGTTGCAGATAACGCAAGCTTTCTTAATGTGCTTTAGTCACGACATAATATTCTCTCTACGGTTTACGGACCCTGTCTCTCTGGTAGCTGAAGCTTTTACAACTTCCAGTTCCAGAGAGAGACCTTCTTCTAATAATCCACCCTTGGTTGTTAGTAGTTCTAGGAGAATGGGACACAGGAGCATCACAAACTACCAAAGGTATATAGTTTTGGCTCAACTTCCGAATTCAAAGCAGTTAGAGTACACTTACAGTTCGGAAATGATTTACTTTGCTTTTCGGTTCGAAAAATAAACATAAAAACTCCCTAGGTTGCGGAAGCATTTAGTTGAATTGCATTTCCATCCTTTCTCAGATTCGGATTAGAAAAGTGGAAGCATCATGGATGGAGGTAGGGAAATGGACAGGGGATTTACCTAGTCCTAAGCCTCGTGAGCACACCCCTGAAATGCGTTCACGAATACGAATCACGGTATCTGCTTTGCGTGACATTCGTGTTCGGAAATGACCAAAGTGTTGCAGTTTCAGATGCAGTGCAATTCATTATCAATAACGGCGATAGCTTTGTACAGCCTTCAGGCTTTGGGTTATCTTTCACATTCTTTTCGCTCTTCCGGGTTTCCGAGCAATTCTATAGCACGGGCGTTTAGAAAATTCCCTTGGTTCAATTGACAAAAGACCAAGACTTAATTATCTCAAACTCTGCATTAAATTCCATGAGTATTATCTCGTGAAAGTAGCAAGGAAAAGTATCAAAGGGTTTTAAAGTTGAATTATAAGTAATGGATTCAAAAGAAAATGGAAGTGAATGAGGTATTCAATATTCGCAACCACCCATCCATGTGCTATACGGCCTTATCTACCTTTCTAGTCTCATACTCGTAGTGTTCTAGTACATAGGTATATTAGCAGCCCATACATCTCTCCCTAATAATGTCTTACAAGAGGATTAGGTGCTGCACCGCCGCCCTTTAATACACTCCGGTACTTTCCCTTCAATCCACTCTGAGCATGGGAAACTCGTCGACAAGTTTGGAGTTGGAAGCTCCGAAAGTGGAGATAAAATCGGAGCGCATACTTGCGCATGGGAGGCTTTTCCAAAGAACTCACCGAATAGAGCCAAGACACCGGGAATACGGGTGATGGTTGGTCGTGATACCCGTGCACATGATATGATACTCTTTCTCATACGATACTGCTACTCCCTAGGACAAAACTGCATGTAGGTGATAGGGTGGGTTGAATCTACTAATAAGATCTTGTAGTGCATAAGGTTTAGCACAAGAGTTTATATTTCAAGGAGAAACTTATTATTCTCCGAACAATCCTCAAGAATTAATAGGTTCTAGGCACAAGGTAGATATGGACTTGGACTTGGAGCTACTTTTACTTTTACGCTCAAAATATCTAGGACTCCTGACTACAATGCAGTAGTGTGTTTGTTTGTATGCATGCATGTATGTATGTGTGTGTCGTGTGTGTCCTAGAAGAGTAAGACCGAACGGGATTTATTTCCAAGGTAGGGTAATTTATTTGTCATAATAGATGTATGTAGGTATGTATATGAATTGTATAGAAATCTCGGGAGTGTTGAGCCTAAGGTAATAATAATAATAGCATGAGACAGGTATTATTCCCTTTCTATTCGGATAAAATTTACAAGGCTAGGACTTTTCACCCGAATTCTAAAATCCAAATACCAGTCACCCTTGCCCTCGTACACATACACTTGGTATTTTAATATGCTCGCAATGATACAAAAAACATGTTGGCATATAGAAAGGCTGCAAAATACTCTGTATGTTTTCTCTCTCCATTTAATACAATTTCCATATAGTTTCTCTGTGCCAAAAAAACTAGAATCCTTTTTGGCATTTTATTCCCCTTTCTTGAAGCAGGTTGATAAATAAGACTAAAAGCATCTGGAAAAGCTCCCACAATAGGAAGGCTTCTACAACAGATAAATACCCAATACCACTACGCACCAACTTACTAAAATATGTATCAACCAAATTCCCGAGAAAATGCCCAAGAGAAGTGTGAAATTTTTAATGACTTTTTCCACCTAGCACAAGCTTGAGCTTACAATCAACTGCAGCCATGAATTTAAAAACTAAAAAAAACACTCTGACTCTCTTGGTAAGACAGAAATTCAAAAAAGCACTGCTAGATATTTTCGGAAGTTTAATACTTTCATCCAAGGACAGGAAATGGTTCGGGTTGCAGGTAAAATAGTATGAGACACGGTATTATTTAAATTGTCTAGGAATGGATAATTACACTGTGGAGGTTGTATAGGTACATTGTAAGGAGAGTTAATGTCCTCCGTGAGTTTGTCATTACGAAAATACAGAATATTACAAAGTGTACTCTACTTTTAAACTTCTTATGTTCCATACCAGCTTCCGCTGTCACTTTACCTATGTATCTCCATCTAAATCGTATACACATAGAAGAGAGGTGTGTGTGTGATACAAATGGGGAATCTCCCAACCAGGCCATCATCCTCGAAATGACAATATTGACTTAAAATCTAGTCCCTCTAATCTGTAACAAAGTTTGTAAACATGGGCTGGAGTCGTGTGTCCTAAGCTTAGGGTTCAATTGTAATTGTTCAATAGTTTTGGAGCTTTACTATTAATGCATTAACAAATCCCCTATACCTCATAAGTAACCCAAATTACTCTCATGTATACAAAAGGGATACAGACCCTCTTGTACGTATGCATATGCTACTACTCTAATACTAATGCCTAATGCTAATATTTTACTACCTCGACCCCTTCGCTTCCGCCGACGACTGCCTTTGAAACTCGCCCGTCTGGATTTAGAAACATCAGCAAAAAGAAGTCAGAGGGAAACCCTCAGGTATTCCCAGCATTGAAATCTTTGAAACAATACCAACACCAACCCTTTACATAGATACGAAACTTTAAAAGACCGAGTCGACCGAGATTCAAGATTCAACATCAACCTCAAAGATGACTGATCATCATCAAAAGGAATTCCACACTTGCTTTTTTACCACCGAAGAAAAAGGGTTATTTTCCAAGATTTTTCATGGGAGTGGATACAACACATTTCAAATTATCCGTACACAAACATATCTATACCGAAAAGATCATCCTGCCAGCACTTTAGATTATTATAATGTAGACCATGGACTCTTTCCGACTCAAAAGAAGGCACATCGCACCACACATAATAAATATAAAAAGACAGACGAGCTCTAGTCGTATAAAACCAAAGGGGTGAAGGAATAGTCCCATAGTTCAAAGTTCTCTACTCTTATACACTACAATCCATTATAAACCCAACACACCCAATACAGAGGAGTGTGTATATGTATGTATCTATATATTTTTTCAACAAAAATAATTTTCTCCGGACTGAGTTTTATGGCCCAATTTTTTTCCCTCAAAAAGTACATAAATATGTTCATACTAGAGAGAGAGAGTTTTTAGCTCATCTTCAGGAAGAAAAAGTTCAACTAATGGATATGAAATGATGAGATGAGCTCAATTCAGCAGTACATTACATCCACCTCTGTCTCTCTCTCTTTCCACACTAATCCCATTATGCACCACCACAATGTTATAGTATAGGATGATGAAATTATGTTATCAGACGATTAAACGTCAGAACTAATTAACTTGATGAAATTTTTCCGATCTCGACCATGTGTTGGTGACTAGGAGGGTTTTAGCCCTAACCCTAGAGAGTTGAGAGATGGAGAAAGAGCCGGTGGTGGCTGTTGTTGTTCCACTGCAACCCAATGACAACTTAATGAAGTCCGAGCTCATCAATTAGTAGACTTGGGACTCTCTGACTCTCTCTGGCTGAATTAGTCATTAGAGTATATAGAAAAGTAGGTAGGGAGGGTCTGGTTATGTTCTATGGGCTTTATACAACTTTCGGGGAGTCCCAAGTTGGTTAGTTCATCTTCATTTGATATCATACAACATTTACTCAACAATTTCTCGTTAATACTTAATCCTAGGATGAATTTTTCATCGAGGTGGGTGACTTCACAAACATCAGCATACCGGCTCCATAGCCAGTCTCATCTACCGCACAATCTATCTAATTCCTTTTCAAATGAATGCAGTTGGAAGTCTAGGCTGAACTTTAGTAGCAAGTAATTTTATTAAACACAAGTAAGGTTCATGACCAGGCAAAAGCCAGACTTGACTAAACCAGTACTCGACAGCTTGGACAAATACCTCAAAAATACCTAATCGACTCTGCAGTTCTAGCCTGTGGGTTGTAGATTGAGGGTGGGTATTTTTCAACAACCCACACCTACATTAAAGCCAACAATACAGCAGAAAAAATAAACAAGGAATATAAAAATTATGACCATCTACTCATCATAAAATGGATTTTTGGCCTGAATAATGGGAGAAATGAAGACGTGACACGTTGACAGGATGATGGATCATGGGAACCAAGCACACTTACTTGAATTAGCAGGTGTGTAGCAGTAGTATTACTCACTGGCAGATACATTATAAACGATTATAGGATTTAGCTATCTCGTATTTGTATACAATGTTATTCCAACCTGGGAGCAGCTAATTGATTACCCGCGAGTGAATCTGAGAGGGAGATGAATCAATAAGGGAAATTACCTTTTGATCCTATCATATAATAAGATTGGGGCTTTTTGATTCGAATTTTGGGAATTAACTTTTGATTCTGATTTAATCTACCGAATCTACCCATCCTTCATATTCCATGCATTTTCTATAATTATAAGAGAGATTTACTTACCAAAAGGCCCAGCTCATATACCGTGGGGGGAGTGTAATGAGTAAATTTATAAAAGTGCCCTAGCAGGCCCTACAGGGGGTCCTTTGAAGCTTAAGAAGTTCCCTACAGGGGAAAAGGGAGCCCACGCGAGTTTATATTTGTCTTGTCAAATGTCTTGACTGTTTGGGACCATGGGGGGTTTCTATTGACACCCTTCCTCAATATCAACATCCATTGATACGGTGGAAAAGGCTGGAACCCTTGAGGTCTTTTGTTGGTAACCGAGTTACAAATTGCCCAATACTATTCTAGCCCACTTCTGGGTTACTTGGTTCACCGTGTCGGAGATATCAAAAAGGAGTGGAGGAAGCTGCAGTGTATCCTAATGGATCGATTTTTTTTTACTCTTTAGTATTTATTTACAATCGCATGTTTTATTGTTTTGAAGCTTTTCTAGTATTTGTGGGCTACTACTGAAGATTACGTATAGTATTGAGTTGGCTAGTTCACAAACAAGGATAATCAATTAGAATGTGGAGCAAACATCTGCTTTTCTAAGTCAATTACAAACTGGTCGGAAGTCATTTGTCCTTGTAGAATACAACCTCATTATTACCCTGATCTATTGTTTCATGGAATTAAATGGGAGACTATATATTTTATTAGGAATGGGAATTCACAGTTTATTTTAAATTTAAACTGTCATTTCACCTTATCCACTACTCTGCTATGTACCTACAGGACACAATCTGATGATGAAAAATGCAAAATGGTCACACGAATATACTCGACTACTTTTTTTCAGAATAAAAAGTAAACTAGTTTGAATTGAAATCACAGGATTGGAGAAAAACTTACCTTGAAAATAGCTCTTCGTACGAAGATAAGAGACAGCAAGTCGAAGTATGCTCAGCCTGTCTAATTTGCTAAGAATATTTTGTTCAAAGGGCAGTAGGGATGCCAAATTGTCAAGCTCAGCGTTGAGTCGTTCCCGATGACGCTTGGAAGGGTTGCTCTTAGCCACTCCATCCTTGGGCGGTGGCTTTATGCTGAAAATTATAAAAAAAAGTTTCATAATCAAAAAAACCCTTTAATCAAAATCAATAAGCATTTATCATTTTATTTGTTCATCCTAAAGGTAATAATATTTGATGATTTATGTATGCAGTCCACGTCCTCGTCTGCAGCCAGAGTACGAGAATACAGGCTACCAGTTCAATCCGTATAAAAAAAGATCTCTTGATGACTGATTGATGCTTAAGTGTAATCAACTCTGATTTTTGCCCACATTAGACATATCATTTGAGCTTCAAGTCCATCATAATGCTATAGATTTCTGTACAGGTGTAATGGAGCGTATTATATCATATATTATAAGTATTTATAAGCAGCTCTTGGAAAGGTAATCAATAATTCAGAGTACAATAATCGCCCCCTTGCTCCTTGGCGTCTGAGATCTGGAATTCATAGCCCCGTCCAGTCGCATCATTATCAACGAGTATTTAATAGTATGTAAGATTATTTGTAGTAAAAAGGAGATTCCTCCAGGTCAGCCGTTAAGCTGTCTGAGGAAAAACAAAAATATTTATCTATCAAACTCGTCTATCTTGTAAAGTCAGATGGAATAATTCCAAGGTAAGTGATGAGCCGTAATAAGTTAGTACGGTTCATAAAGGTAACTACGTAAATTGTCTATCGTCTCATTCAGAAATTTCAAACGTCCAACTTCCAGGAATAAATAATGAGCCTCTCTTTCTCTCTACAGCAAGATTTGAAGTCTAAAGGGTAATTGCAGCATCGAGGTTAATATTGAGAGCAAGGAGACTGAAGTTTTAAAATATTTCAAAGGGCAAATAAGGGACTACCTCAACCTCTGTCATAAAAATTATGCACCATCCATTGACGGACGGAAAGTGCTTTCCTTCCTTGACCAAATTATAACTATTAGCCACACAAACAACACGAGAGAATAACCACACCGATACTCATACTATACACAACAAGGCAGGAGATGCAACCTTAGGCACAGCGTTATGTAGGGCTTGTGATGAACATCAGCTCAGTATAATTATTACGCCAAAGGAACCAACACATACATTCTCCAGGCATAATGACACTGAACAGACAATCATCCAGCAGAGTTTAATGATAATTACCTGCGATTACTAACTCCCAGACTTGGTTCAAACCGGTCGAGTGTACTGCAGAGTAGAGAGAGGCAACGCACAGTATGAACAAGCATATGAGGATGAGATACTGACTCACTGATCTTGTGATCTCTTAAAAAGATTGAAAAAAACTGTGAATGTTGTGCCAGATTTTTGAGAAAATAAATCCATTTGCCAGTATTAAATTGGAATGAATTGAATCAAATAGTTGGGGGGGGGAATGTAGCGATTTACCTGCTCTGCTCTCTGAGTAATTAAAACTAAAGATTAGAATATTATAATCCAGTGCTAACTTACAGCTCAGGCAATTAACAATTTCTCACGGCCATGAGATACTCGTGATAGAAAATGAATATGAAAATGACGAACTCTGCACACTCATTAAATAATAAAGTTTAGACAGGGAAACTCTTTCATTTCAGTAGGTACGGGACTGTCCACCCCTTTTTAATGCATATTCCAAAGTACCAGGCACCATCCATGTGCCATATGGCATATGGGGCTTCTAGTTTCCAGAAAAATCATACCCTGTGAACTTGAAGCTTTTACCTCCTTTTTACCTTTTTTTCTCTATATCAAGTATATAAGCTCATTAAATTTCAAGTCAACGAGGATACATTTCGGAGTGTAAAATATGTTTGGAAAAAAAATTTACTATCCTTTGACACAAGTAATAATTTAGTGGAGGGGATAAGATAAGAGGGAAATGTAGATAATTGTTTTTTATTCCTTTTATCAAGGACTCTTAAATCTTTAATAACCCTTTAAGATATTAAAGTATTTTTTGAGACTTTCGGAGGAAATCAAGGCTGATGCAGAGAGATAGAGTGTCGAGTTATTGTAGCGATTGAATTAAGATAAACGAGATTCCTTGTATTTGTTAAACATTTTTATGTATCAGCTTTATATATGGCCAGAGATAATCTTGTCTAGTTTGTAAAATGAATGAGCAGGTAGTGAGTTGTGTAGGTTTAAAATTTAATGAATTTGGAATGACAGCCTTTTCTGACCACCTTTGCCTTTAATTACATCGGACATTTAGTTAAGATGGTTACTTTCAATTTTAAATTGAATTCCTTCCTCCCGGAGATATTCTCAATTGATTCGAGCAGGAAAAGTAAACAAGTCCACAATTGCACTCACATTTCAAAGGCTTTCCTTCAACAAGGCCTAGAGCTGTCTTGAAGGATTTAATCTTTCAAGAAGTCTCTGAAGCCCTCGATAAATAAATCTCTTGGTGAAGAAGAGCTCCTCACATAATATACAATACCCCCTGAGGATTAAGAAGGAATTAAAATTTCATAATCTCATTTAAACAAATTTTAAATTACTTGTTTCCCTTCATACAATCCTCCTGCTTCACTGACCCATAACCCCATTCATCTTGAGAGAAGACTGAGCTCAGGAGCAGAAAAGGATTTGATAAAATACTACTACCAACAAACCAAACACAAGCCCTGCTTGTATCTCGTTTATATTATCATCTAGGATTTCCTAATTTGAACCAAGGCTTTGCTCTTCATTAGGAACCCGAGATCTTATAAACTTCCGAAGACGTTATAACTTCTAACTCTTAAGGAAAAGGGTAGAATCCAAACTTTAAAAAAAATACCCCATGCATAATACACATCATCCGTTGGTCTAGCAAAAGGGAACTACGACTACCACTTACTTGCTCCTCTTGTCAAGATCAAGAAAATAGTTTTTCTCCCAGACTAATTCCCAACTACCAGAACTGCTTCAATCTGAATTTTGCACGTTTGAACGAAACCGTGTCGTATTTCTATGGAAGGAACCATTATTTTTTTGCCATTTCCTTCATCCTCAACTTTTAAAAGTTATTATAAACTTGAGGTGCAGCGGAGGACTTGTGGTGAGTATCATTTGAGGTCGATGAGATCTTAAAGTTTGGGAACTTTTGAGGAACTAGGAGAAGGCGATCGTCTTCAATTGATAAGCAAAGCACCCTTTCTCATCTGATACTAACTACAACTTATGCGAGCTTCTAAATCAAGATTCTAAATGCCACTACTACCAACTGAACTATAGGGCCTACCTCCCTATACCTGCACCTCGTAAGTAAGGATGATGGTAGACAACCCTAATAATTACTCCAGAATATAAGGCGCCTTGCTCTCATGGATTTTAAAAACTTGTCCATCTTGTTTTACTCACTGTAACAAGTTATATCAACGAGTATCCTTCGCTCTGTAATATATAGTTATGTAGTAACCCATCTATTTCTATGTAGTGAAGCTTAGGTGAAACAACATTGAAATTCGAAATGCGAGATTGTCAGAAAAAGTTGGTGAAAAAAGCTAATTCATAATTCTCTTCATTATATAGCTTTAGTTTTTCTGATGGATTTAATTCCGTATTTAAGGAGCTGATAAGTGTTTAGATTAGTAATCTGTTTGTACACTTTTTGCTCTAGGCATTATTTAAAAATTACTTCCTTCAATCTCTGGACTATAATCCGTCGTTTTCGGTCGATTCTAAACGCTAGCAGTGATAATGGGATGAGCTTCATACTTCATGGTGAATCTCTGCTTTTCTAAGGCGGCATCACAAGATCATTTGGCTTGGTCCTAAACTCACTTGATTATCAGTCATAAACTTGTATCTAAATCTAATGAACAATTGTTGAACATCTTGTTCACGAATTGTTCCAGTTCTCTCATCCTTTAAAAATCTTTTTAAATGCTACACCTTTCTTCAATTCCAAAAGAATTTTCTTAACATATCCAATACTAATACACAAAGTTGGGCAGGCAGTTGGGTGGATTGTCTAAGATTTATTTGTTTGGGAAACGGTGCATTCATAAATGACTGATTATGATGCATGCAGGATGCATTCATGTGTAGGTAGTTCCCTCCTGGCACTTTGTAGTACTAATAACAATACCTGATGCCCTTTCTTAACCAAGGTGTTCCACCAAGGGAAAAAATAGAGATATTTAACAACTATTTATAAACATGTTTGGTATTATGTCACCATCCTCATGTGTTATTACATTCTCATCTGTATACACGGGGAGAGTCTATAGTCCTCTGTAGTGACTATTGTTTCGAAAGGGCTGTCAGGCCAGGATGGAAAACTCTATCATGGTAATTCAGAGCCCAGCTCGTGCATTAGAATTGTAGATTAGACTTTCATATCCTCATAGAACACAGGTCGAGCTGAAAAGTTATGTCTTTTTCATGCAGAATGGGCCTGAGAGTTTACTAAAGAATTTTTAGAGGTAAAGAGGTAAGGCCATATTAAGTACAAAACCCAATGCATTTTAAAACAATTGTGTATAGGTGTTAGGAACTTACTCACTATATATTGGGATAGTGACTCTCCCTTTTTGAAAATGAATTCCAATGGAATAGGGAAAATACAGTTGTATCTGTCTGTTTAAAAATACAGGGACGAGGGATGGGATTATATTAACTCGGCGTATTACGTGGATTCATACCATAATATAATATTTTCTACTCTACTACATATTTATTATCGTACTCTCCTTCATATAGATCCAAAGTGTTTTCTCATTGAGAGGTTTTCACGCTCAGCTTGAGCTTTGAGTCACCACCGAAGGGTACTACTTGACAAACATGAGGTCTTTAGCCCACGCTGAAGAGATTTATGACCTTTGCCCCGCCTCGAAGCGTTGCAAGCCCCGCCCTTGATGATGCCCAGCGTCAAATTATTAATGACCCCATCAACGTCCCCGCTATTAATTACTGTCCCTTTCAAGCCTCCCAGCATATTTTAACGCCCCAATAAAGCCACGAAATATTTCTCATGGATCACCTCACCGCTCTATCCTCTTCTTTATTTCTCCTACAAGACAAGCAACTCTTTAAACACGATGCTGAGATATATTGAATTTCGAATGTCAAATTGCCCTCAGTTTTTTTAACAGAAAAAATCAATTTAAAATCCTAGAATAAAAACTCAGTGCACCGAAACCTCCTTGGGAACCTTGACTCTTAAGTCTAAGGTCTCATTGTCAGATACAAGTTTTTTCTTGGTTGGTAGCGAGGCCCAGTGCCATAATATCTTGTAGCACCTGTGGTCTAGCCTGGTCAGGTTTGGTCTACTCTGGACCCATGGAAGGGTGAGAGGTGATCCAGATAGACAACTTTCCACCAAATTTCCCCAGTTAAGGTTACAAGAAATGGTTTAGAGTTATCCTTTTGGTTTTTGTGATTCGTGATGAATGATGACAGGTTGAAAAACCAACTTGAACTTTAACGACAAGACTTTTCTTCAACCTTGCAAGGTCGGATCAAAAACTGAAAATAGCACACGCAAAAATAAACTGCGTGCTAACGTGTGTAGTGTTCATCAACTCTCATTCAATGAGAGAGCTAGGAGAGAGGATTGCTTAAATGCATTTTAGATGCACATGCAATGTGTTACTCTACATTATACACTCGTAGTCATCTATAGGAAGCCCTAGTATGGACTACCACCACTACTGCTACTTCTAATACTACGAGTACTACTACTATACTTATACATTATGTGTGTGTGTTAGTGTGTGTACAAGTTTGACCATTTAGATATTCCATGCACGGAATGGTCTCTGTCACGATCTTTCTCCCAAAAACTGACTGACGGGCTTGGAATTTGGATTTTGCCTTACACTATCAGGACAGTATGAATGAAAATTTCTATACCCGATCCTAGATTGTCTACAACTTTTTTATTGGAACTTAATTATGGAATGATATGGGCTTAGTTTGTATCAACGTTGTCCAGTATTTTATAGCGGAGGGATTTGATAGCATAATATTTAAATTTTTGCAAATTATAGATACTCAAGGTTGCAACTGGTAGTCGGACCGAACTTCTCCTCATAAATGTTTGTCATAAATATTTCTGTTTTTTTATTATTCAATTAAGGTTCAATGAGATTGTATTTTTAGGGTCGAGGAGGTTAAAATATGATATTATTAGTATTTTCCCTGTTTGCACATTTTATTCATGGCCAAGCCGAATTTCTCGTTTCTTGTACCGTATTGGGATGAATGAAATATTTCAAATTGCACATATATCACATTTCATTTCTATTACTCAGTCCTCTATGGTAAAGGATCTTTTTACAATCTATTGCATTACATGGAATCTATAAAACTTTAAAAAATAAAATGCACGGACTATAACTCATTAAAAATTGTGTTTCTATTTTGACATGTAAGAGCTAATGAATTATGATCCCAAGCTCTAAATTCAACTTAAAATGTCAACAAGTAAATAAAAAGCCTGCTGTTTATATCTCCACACCCGTAACTCAAAGTGTAGGAAACACCTAGCCCCAAGATCTCTGGTGATAATCAAGAACTGTGATCGGCTACAGGTCGAAAGTGGATTGTCAAGTAAGTTCCACATTACACAACTTGTAAAGCAAGTGACAGTTCCTTGCTCAGCTCCTGTGCAATCCAATTCACAAGGAGCGTGAAGAATTATTTAATTCCTCTTAGAGTTAAATCATAAATTCACCATCTATACGAAATACTTGGATCGTAAAACGAAGCAGAAAGATAGAGTAGAGCAAAAAAATCATGCTTATCAGAACAAGTGATAAATGACATAATATTTACCTTATCTTCCCTCGTCACTTGTATTAAGAATAAAAAAAGCTTTTACATTTTTTCTAGCTGTGTTTGTAATGTAAAGGGCTTGCTCAACTTAACTACCTTCTACCTCAGCCTTTTCATAATTAGTTTAGTAAGTTTATCATGGATAGCTAAGAACAAATGAAAATCTTTTAAAAGAATCAAAGGAAATCTCAAAAATCTTAAACACCTCAAGGCTTGATGACTAATCTGATTTGTAAGGATAAAAAACAAATCTACCAGCTCATTATAACAAAATACCTCACAACTTGAGCTCACAAGCTTGACTTTTGATACGAATTCCTTCCCTTGTAATTTACTATGTTTTACACAACAATCAACAATCAGACAATCAACAATGACCATTAGCTACTAGTACGTATTAGACACGGGTGGATAGGAAGGAATTTATTTTCTAAAAAAAAGTCACTAGAACATTCAACATTTTTCTGTACTGTCTGACTAGTCTCATTATCCTACAACTTTTGAACATTTGTCTAGAGTGTCTACGAGTGCCCAACCCCAACCCAACAAAGTACTGCAATGACTCAAGCATTTTCTCCAACTAATCTAATTGACCCATCAATCTGATAAACTAATTAATTAAAATAATCAAAAGATTTCCAACCTTTTCCCATTCCGCCTCCGTCTCTTGGTCGCGTAAACTGTCCCCAATTGATTCATGCTTACGTTCAACATTAGTCCATATACCAGGAGGTAATCTCAGGAAAATCGTTCCTTCCCCAAAAACTTCTTCACAAGTTTAATGTAGCCGGAATAGTTATTTATTAGTAACAAGACTTAATTACTCTGTAGAATCTCTCTCTGTAATAAAATCCTTTATTATTCACAAAATCTGTCCATTAATTTCCACAAAATCCTCAGAAATCCCAGCAATTTATTCACTTCTTGCCAAATGTAAATTATTTCTTCCGCTCACAATCTCTCGTTAAAAACCTTGAAATCTCCGTCTATAAAAATGGCAGAGAAAGTCCAAATCTCCTGCTGGGTGTGGAATAACCCGGAGAAAGCAAGTACATCTACCTCAAACACAAGAAGGGCTTACACTTGAAAGGAAGCCGACACTCTCAAGGGGCGACTTGATATCGGAGAAAGTACGATCAAAGGTCAGAGTTAACCCCTGTGGAATAAATGTCTCAACTGCTAAATGTAAGTTAGTAATTAACTGTTGCCAGAGTGGTGTAATCACTAGAAGGTGTAAATAAATTAGTTAGTCCTCCTCCTACAGGTAGATTAAAGTTAATGCTACCTCTCCAGCAGCCAAGGAGCAACTGGGCCTCTACTAGAGATATGCATGTGTGCTTGGGCTAGGTATACAGTTGTGAGCTTAAAGGCTCTCGTCTTGGTTATAACATGGACTGGTGTGGTAGTGGTTGGTGGTGGGAAACAATAGGGGATTTTGGATTGAGATCGTCTCACCTGGGATTATCACCTGAGCGCCAACTCGCTAACACTGGCCGAAGTACTCGTGGATTTGGATGAGGAATGATTTATGAGAATGTTGGGGAGTAGGCAAGCCTTGTGGGACGGTCTGGCCAGACCCCATGCTGGTCGAAGGCGTATCTTATCCCGTACTAGGAAGGCTGTTATTCCACCAACCAATCAGTCCCTCATCTACTTTTCTCACTTCCCAATCTCACACCAAAATTACAAAGAAATCTGTTCCCATGCGCTCATATTCTATCATCGTCACCCAGGAGATCTATAGAGATATGGATCTGGACAAGAGGAGCGAGGACATCTCAGAGGGACATGTTACCTAATTCCTATTCGGATCCTTATGGAATCAGTGGTGTATGTTTCTAGTAGTTCCTTCTTCGTCATAGCCTTCGTGTCTCTCTCTTTGGGAAAAAGAAAGTAAAGCGCTTTGGGTGCTCATGATTAGCTGCACTGCGACAAGAAGACATGGGGATTCACACCTTGAGGATTTGCACGGCCTGGCTTTAGGTTGGATGTATCGTGACAGGGGTAATTGGGTGATCGATGAGATTTTTATTATGTTTTGATGGATTAATCGGGTATAGTTTTAGCTGTGAAATGATAGTGTTGTGTTGGCTCTGCTGAGCTTAGTAAATAATTATGCTAAGTTGAAAATTTAACCATTGTTGATGCTACTAGGCATTTCTAGAGTAGTTTGCAGTAGAGTTTGTCCTTACTCTCTAAAGAGTAATTTATTAATTTTAGCACATAAATTGTAACCTATTTTTTAAAACTTAACTCTACATGAAAATCCCAATAAATCTTCTTAAATAGTAAATAATAAATACAAAATAATTAAATGAAGACATTAAAATTAGCCCAAGTAGTTCTTAAAGAAAGGCAAGACAGAGTAACATTTTCCCCATGTCGTTCACCATATCTTGGAAGAGGAGAAAGGTGAGCCCTTTCTGTCAGTCAGTTGTCTGTCCTATCAGTTAATAAGCAGTTGCTTACACTTAAATCCAATAAAGAGGAAGTATTAGTTTATTTATGACAATTAACCCCTTGCGTTGACGTGAAAGGTTCCGACATGCTGTTCACACGAAGGTTAACACAACCCGATCCAATATCTCTGAGTACTAATAATCCCTCATGATATCCTCCGTCTATCTATTTCTATTTCTAATATCTAATCCAAAGAACCCCGATGGGTCAATACTATTTTAAGACCGGAAAGTTAATATTCAACATTCCACTTTATCTCAAACGAACCCTTAAGGGTCGCTATTGTAGGAGTCAACCCTTTGACTTTGGAGCGACAAAAGTATTTAAAAAATAATTTCACTTTCATTTCAAAAAGAATCTTTACCTCCGGACGAGATAAATGCTTCCGTTCACGCAGTTCTCCTAAATAAGTTAACTTTCCGACCTTATTTTTGGGGCTAAAAATTTACAGCTTATAGATAAGTGATCTTAAACTCTGTAATAATTTTTGTCTCAGCAACCCTTTTTTTGTTCCTTTGAGAAAGGAATTGTCAGCTCTTTGTAGATTCTGTACATAAAACTCTTATCTAATTTGGCATCTCCTTGACTTGTCCTGTTTATTCTGCCATCCTCCGTCTCCTTGTTCCTTACAGGTAATTGTTTCCTTAATTAATACTCATCCTGCAATCCTCCTCAGTATATTTTCCATACACATAATATGAACTAGTAAGGATATATCCTGGAAGTCACCTCATTATACTCATTAAGACTTGCTTCCACCTCCACTAACCATAATGACAACAATACAATGTTGGTAATAATTTGAGGAATTTAACTTCAAATAAACCCCGCTAAGATTTCATCACTTATTATTACCGATTTTGAGAAATAAGTTTTGGAACAGTCTTAGTTTCCTTGGATCGGTTTCGTATCATATCGGCTTATGACATGCTGTCAGTGTTGGCTTTAATCGCTACAGCAGGTTGAGCTATTCAACCTTGCATGTCACTTATAACTTCTTAATAAGCCATGAAGGCTCTAGCCACCCAGGACGAGCTGGGATCGAAGATAATCAAAACAAAATGTTTACAAGGATTAAGTAGGCATTAAACATACGGAAGTATTTCCCAATTTATTTCAGATCTGCATCATCATCATCATCATTCCTCATGTTATCATTGTCTTTTGTTGAAAAGGCCGTATTCCCCAGATGCGGTATCATATCCTCCTCATCATCATCAAGATTCAAGACTGATGTAGGTTGGTAGTCGGTGGGTAGTAAATCTATGGAAGTGCTTCCTCTGAAATTTATGTCCCCTTTTATACAATATGAACACCACAGACCACTTAAAAGATGGTCATAAATTCAGCCATACTGACACTGCCCTCCAAACAGAAGACGCACATGTACAATTTTTGGGGGAAACTCTTTGAAGGGAATGAGATCCGTTTTATTTCGGCCGAGTTTTAATGAGTTCCCTTCTCGATTTGTGGCAAGAGTCCATTACATTCTACAACTCTGCTTTTAGCTACTTTAAAAGAGGCTTTTACAAGTTGTGCAATACTGCAATGTATAATATAACCTCCTAGATCCTGGTAGTTGTGGCAGGTTCAACAACTTTATTTATATGGGTTTCCCTGTACCCAGGGCTGAAGTCTGAATTGTCTAAATAACCGTGGTTTTGTATTTAATGACCCATGAGGACAATCTTCCTGCTTGATGTTGGACTGTTGGATTGTGCAGCGTTGGACGACAAGAAGGTTCAGCCTAGCATCAGTGCATCATCATCATCATCATTCTATCATCACAAAGATTCAAGTTGGAGCATTGGACCAATATCGTTATCATCAAGTTCAGGATATATTTGTGTATGTTTGACTGAAAATAATGATTATGGTCATTTACCCTTTGTCTCGTAATTGAGGATGAAAGGGACACATATACTATGTCTACATAGTTTCATATAGAGATACAAAACAGCCAGAAATGACTCTGTCAACCATCAGCCTTAATTGTCCTGAGGTTTGCTTATGCTTATGGTTTAAGATCATTTCTCTCCTATGCAATTTGAATCATAATGTCTGAATGTCTCCCACAAGTCCTATATCTAGTAATTTCAATCCTCTAGCTTGTGAAACTTCCATTCGAATGTCAAAATGGATGCGTAGGGAGAGAGAGAGAGAGACTGGAAAATATTTATTTAATTTAGAAAGAGAGATAGAAAAGGGCGGTGGGTGAATTATAATGATACTGAACTTTGTAATCCTTAATCCTGAATTTACCCAATTATTTCAATTATGTATCTTTTTCTGAGGGAAATTGCGTAAAAATCCCTTGAGAACTAGATCATCACCACTTACTTATATAGTTGCATGCGATTAATGGTCGAGGGTGGAGAATACTATTTCAGAGACATGGGGGAGAGGATTGGCCTTTTATTTTGAGAAGCGTATAAATTCTGGTAAATTCTTTCCATAAGCATCGGTTTCGAAATTATCTAACAGAATAGAGATTATAGAATACTACTTATTTTTTTAAATTTAAAACTATATTTTCTTTAGTTCAATATGAGGATTATTATGCCCGAGTGCACATTGGAATATTGTTACATTATATTTATACCAAAAAATATCCAAAAAACTAGGCTCTCTATAGTTAAAATGTGAGTCGGCTTTGGGGCAAATGATTCTATTGGGAATTTAGTCTATTGAAGAATTAAGTAGAGAAATTGAGAGGTCTAATTCGTAGTGACCGCAACGGATCAAAAGTTGTTATCCTAATTACACTCTATATTTTCCGTCAGATACATTCCATGAAATTACCAAGCTACCCAAGCAAGGTTTTATAGCTCAAGACTATCCTTTTAAGATAGAGAGATTCCTACAGTCTTCAATCTTGATTGTAGCTTCAAGGAAGAATAGAAAAGAAAAATTCAAGAATCCAGCCTAATCATCAGCATCATTACTTATACTTATTATTATAATAATCATCATGCAATGGACTCTGAGGAACAAAAAAGTGCACCAGATTTGAGCATTCTAGTTCTTCTTGAAAGAGAAATAAATAAAAATTCACCTGATTCTGATACACGAGTTTACCAATAAATTCCATCCTTAGTATTGCATACATGCGGCCACAGATACAGATAAACAGTTTTAAATCCCTTCATGTGGGTGCTGCCACTAGCTGTACAAGCACCTTGAGGGTTATCGATTGGTAAAGAATTTAATTAAACGCCTGGGAGCGTTTTTAAATGTATCATCACATCAGTAACACCCCAAGGTATTTTAGAACTTTTAAAAATGTATTAAAATTCTAACGCATTATGCCATAAACTGCTGTAAGGCATTTACTGAAGGTCTGGCTGAGGCCCAGTCCGAAGGAATATATAAACTTATAATCTGTACATTAGATGTTGATGTGTGGTCGGTAGAATTAACTTAAAATCACATTAGTTCTCCTATTGTGGGCACACATCTCATAAACTCTAATGGTAATTAATGACCAAGGGCTGGACACTAGTATCATGTTGAAAGGAGCCCATTTTTAAAAAGTCATCAACTACTCACTTGGCATCAATTTAATAAAAGGCCAAACCAGTCGTGGTGGCTGAGGTTAAAAATGTAATTTCAATTCAAGATGACACTTTGCCATAATTTAGAATATTCATGTGAAAATGCGGAAAAAGAGGCGCCCGTTCAAATAGCTGTATAAAAATAAATACCGCTCCTTAATCCCTATTTGAAATGTCAAAGGACAAATTTGTCTGAAAGAGCCCGTCCCCTCTGACATTATCTTTGTCCAAAGCCTAAAAGCATAAAAATGTTTTAGTCTGCGAGAACAAATAAGAGGGAAATGGATTGGTCGGTGGTCAAAAGTAGAGGTCCATAATTATTAGTCTCTGTATACTGCAGTAGGGAAGTTATAATAAAAGTTTTAGTTGTGCAGAACAACAATCTCAGTCGTTTATCTCAAAACTCAATCAACCTGACTGCTGCCTTTTCGGGCTCAAGCCACGTGAGGGCAATGGCAGTGGCAAGGAAAGTTTTTGATGATGATGATGGATCACTTAATGCCCAACACCGAGCACAAAGAAATAAAAAGTAATTTGAAGGAAAAGGGAAATCCAGGTAACTCACCAAAGTCCCTTGCCATGGTGACCAGCCACCACAACACAAAAACTTTCCCTCTGATTAAAAAAAAGTAATACTCCTCCATCATAATAATATCTCAAGTGCAGGTGGGGCTTTTACCAAGGCCTATCAGAATATGGATTATGGATGTTGTCTATGAATATCAAGTACAGAAAAAAAGTTACATAAAAATAGCCATTCTCCTCTAGAGTCAATTGGGGAAAAAACGATTGTATTTTTCTTCCTAGCACTTTTCCAACAAATTCCCTAGAGAATAGAAAAATCTATAACTTTTTCCAACCGCTTATTAGAATGCATTTATTAACACAAGATTGGCCTAGGTGTTCTAGGATTCTAGACTTGAAATTGGAATCGGGAGACGATCGCTTCTTCTATATTCAAAAGGCTGGGATGCGGGAGGTCATTATTAATTCAGCCCTTTGAACAAATAAAGGGTGGCACTGGCCATTCTTTCTTCGTTTTGGAAAGTGTACACCATCAAAAAAACTATATTGTAAGCAAAGGATTCAAACTTTGGGATTAAAGGACGCTCTAGCAATAAATCTTGGGAGATAAGACCCTCTGAAGAGACATTAAAGTTAAGAGACAAAAAATTAATCATAATATATTAGATTTTTTCTCTAAGCCTTCCAACTTCCTTCAAGGCATAAAATGAGACGGAAGTAATTCTTAAATAATTAACGGCCCCCTTTTCGAGGACAAATTAAGATAATGTATAATAGCAAGAGATGATGGTAAACAACAAAGGTCTTAATGGGTAAGGTCATGTTCAAGATAAAGAGGATCTTCATCTCCTTAATTGAGATGGGAGATTGCAGCCTAACTTCCAAAGACGTATTACTTCCGAAATGCTAAGTGAGATAACAAATAAGAGTCCATTAAGATAAATAATAATGTCCCTGCCTCTGTTTTTCTAAAGATGAGGCAGTCAAGTTTGAATATGATTGAACCATCCGTTTTAAATGCTGAAATACATCTAATGTTCTTTGTTAATTTGTGCTGCCATGTTAATAAAGCCGTCAAGCCATTTTTGAGCACGCAATAGATCCAATAAATTCTTTAACCCTTTTGTAAATTCTAATCTAATCTAATACTATTGAAAAACTAAAATATTTAAACTTTTAACTCAACTTTTAAAATTTCAACAACAAAATATAGATTCCAATTTCCAATTATGCATGTGATACATACAATACATACAACAAATACCGTATTTAAACGTTAACAAAACACGGGAAGTAAATATAAATTTCCATCATAAAAATATTCAAAACTATAATTACACACTTAACTAGTCAACTGATTATGGATTGTATTTATTTACATAAAAAAATATTTCCCATCATATCATTGGATGGTGTGACTTCATTATATTATTGGGAACAACACCGGAGGATAATGCACGTCCAACAAGCACCAAACATCCACCTTCAAAAAGACAAGTCGCATGACACCTTGGAACAAATAACAAATAAGCCCGAGTCATTGATAATGTCATGTCCTCATGTTTGACTTTGCTGTGGGCTTATAAATTCATAAATTTATAATCCATACCCATGAGCCGTATGTAATATTTATTTTTAATGGATATATGACAGAGAGACACTCCACAATACAATATCTCCTGTAGTACTACAACCAGCTCGGATCGCCCTATTCAACTCATTTAGACTCCGTGCATGAAAAGTCCGGCTATCGACGTGTCCCCACTCTATACATCCTGACGTATGGACTCATAAATGTTGCATGGGAATTGGTCAAGCCCTAAATGAACAAGCACTCATTCAAATCGCCCATTTCGAAACAAATCAAATATCAAATACCAAGCGCCCGAGTATAGATCAAGATAGCCCACCTCATCATGTAGTACCTCCTTATATAAACACATGCACCCACTACTTATCTAGCCTCTAGTGTCATCGTCATTAATAAAACATTAATATTCTATTTCTATACTTGCAACTAAAATTTCTCTATTTTACTCAATTCAATAGCAAGAAGATTGAAGCCCCTCTGCCTTTTTATCTGGCTATTGATATCAGTTGTAGGTGCATTACTCTAATATTATACTCTCTATAGGCTTAGGTGGGGGAGAGGAGGATTTATCGTTTGAAAATGTCAGAATTGATCTAAAGTTTGAGGAGAAGTTGTAATTTAGGTTCTGATTGAAATTTGAAATATGGATGCAAATAAAAAACCCTGGGGTGGTTCTACCAGTAAAAAAAAGTAATGTTAAAAGGGCTGGCTTATTCATGCCAGGATTCCAATTGCTGGTCGTCCCCTTCTAGCCACATCCTTGTACGGATATTCTGGTATGATAAATAGAATAGGTGTACATTTTGCTGAGGAATATGTAAGATACGATCTCCTCCAAATCACGATCCGGTTGAATACTTGATTTTTATGAATAAAAAGTTTCGTTTTGTGCATTGCATTATGTAGGGGAAAAAAATACTTTAGTGGTATATATGAATCAAATTGCTGTAGAAAAAAAATTTAGTGACTACTCTTAGCAAAAAAATATAATTCAGAGAGCTGTATAATTGTTCAAAGCACAGAGGTTGGAGTTGGAGACTTGTACATAAGGGCTGAGATTGGAGGCCATTTATTTTGCGAGAGGAGGGTCAAGTTCTCTATCATTATTATGCAATTTTAAAATAATTACCAAAGCAATGTTGTTCCTTGTTGCTATAATATAAAATTTTGACGAAAAAATCTTTCCCCCACTCCGAACATCTCAAGTATGTAGATGAGGCCTTGGTAGTTGGTGCTTGTATCCAGCAGGATTCAGGCTATCAATCTATCAACCTATCAACCTCATGTACTAATTCTGATGGAAAGCAAAGTGGTATTTAAATTTAAATCCTCAGTAGAATCTCGAACCTGTAGATACAAACGGGCTGATGCATCTGCACCGTCCTCATAATTTACAAATACCTTCTCCCCTGCACAGATTATCAAAATAAACGATCGAGGGAGTTTAGCTTAAAGGTTGGACTCGACTTTGGCCGTGTACAACGTGTAGAAGAATTGCCTCGACTTTTGACTTGTAAATTATAGGAATTAATAAAAATTGATAATGATGATAATGGCTCATCTCATCTCGATGATGATGATGATGATAATGATGATGGTGCTAAGAGTTTTCTAGCCGAGTTGTTATTGCAGTGTGCATAAGATATTAACGTTGAATTATTGCCGCATCATTTTTCATACTGTTTTTAAACAATTGAGAATTTTAAACATTTGAGCAATTTCTACTCCCTCTGCTGTCATAGTCTTTTCTGAAGAACGAGTTCTTTTGCGGAAGGCTGGGGTGAGTTTTACATGTACGATAAAGAAGAAAAAAATTAATAGCCCTAGTTACTCCATCCATTTTCCATACCCTATATGAAACTTGTAAGTATGTACACACTGCCACTGGTTCACAAGACATAAATATTAAAAAAAATAAAAAAAACAGTATTAAAAGGGGGTTGATCGTTGATCATCTAGATTCTAGATAGTTGGGAAAATATATAGTACATCCGTTTCAAGCTTTCTATTATCTGCCCGTTTCACTTGGTACGAGAAGGGGATTACTTGTTTTACTGTACTTTAATTTCCTCCAACTCCATGTTTTAAATATTACAAATATGTTTTCATCCATGTTATTAGTGGATTGACATGGGCTGATTTACTACCATTATTGTGTTTCAATAATTGCTCATGTTATCTAGAAGCACTTGGGTTTTAGATTGAGCTATTATGATACTTGAGCATATTTTTATCTGCATAATAATTGTAATGTCATGAATCTAATTTCAACACCTTGCTTAACACCATTAGAAGGATTTTATTTAAATACTGTCGAAAAATGACTTCTAGTTGACACGTATTTGTATTAATATAAATTATTTAGTTGCTCTAATATTTTTGTCAGGTTAGTTGATCTGTAGTCGGGCAATTTTAAATATATTTCCACACATCAGTTAATTAAACATTCCACAGAAGTTGTAAAAGACAGGTTAACAACACCAAAAAGTAAATAGAGAAAAAAGATGTAGAATTGTAACGAATCCATTTCCCCAGCACACACGGTAGATCAATTAGTGTTCCAAGAGAGAGATGAGATGATGAATAAGGATGTGTCTAAATGAATGAACCAAACCTCATGGGATCATGCAAGACGAAAAGGTGTTGAAAAATATGTCAGTCATTGGGCCAGGCCAGGTCAGGCAATTTTATTTGAAGTTTACTCTAATCTCTCCTCTCTAATGATTCTAATGATGAAAATGTTGCTGCACACTTGTTCATCCTCAACTCACACGTAGGGCTCCATGAGACACGAATATTCTTCATCATCTCTCTCCAATTCAGATAATATTATAAATTATAATATATCATCACCAAAGGTGAGGAACCACTCAAATCCCTCTGTTCACATATCAGCTAGCTCTTCTCTAGAATCTTTTAAAAAAACATTGGAACTCTGTATTTTATGCTCTGGTCTAGAAATCTGTAGTGCATCTTGATTTCTTGATTAGAGGTTAGTCGGTTTAGAGGACTTTGTTAAGACAAAGAGGTAAACATACAAGATCGACGACGGCTAGGAAGGTTCCATTCTTGTAGATATTATTGCATGATGAGATGCACTTGAACTCCTTGGTCTTTTCTCCTGTTCACACCTTCTCCATCATCTCTTCCTCCTTTTTGAGAGAAGACACTTCATGTCAAAAAATCTTAACTACTATATACTACTTACTACGACTCCTGGGGAGGATTGTAGTAGTACGTAGTATATAATAACTCTCTAGTGTCTGTCACACAACCACGGGCTTATCACGCGTATTCAAAACAGCAAAACGCACGTATATTTACGAATTCTAACATCTATGTTGTACATGATGTGGAGGGAGGCATGCTTCGAAACAGCGTTTCATGATTGCGTTTTCGTCAACAAGACTAATCAAAACTCATCGTTGGTTATCACGAGATTCATTCATATAAAGATTTTTCTTTTGTTTTGCAACGTGCGGAAAATCACACATGTCATCCTCACGGCTTTGGTCCTCTATTTAGGGTTCATCCCGATTCCCAGCTTTTCCATTAAATCCACTATGCACAGAATATGGATCAAACCCTCCTCCTCTGTCAGTCTACTGGGTATTCAGTATTCTCAATAATTCTCATTATTTTCTCCTACACCTCGTTTCTTTAATGAGATCAGTTAAGATCGAGTTCATGTGACTGAGTAATTTGAAAAATAAAATATTGTTGGCAAAATTAGTTAATTGCTCTTGGTATCAACTATTAACTTTGTAACAAGATAAGGGATGCATATTCGAGCCACCTACGACGCACCACCAACAACCACAAGTCATCATATCTCATGCCGTATCATGATGAGTCTGAATATATTTCGTATCCTTCTTAATGTGGTCCGGCTACAAATAGTAGACGGCTTTGCTTGGCTTGGCAGGTAGTCAGGTAGTCCAAGAAGTGTCCACCAAGTTTAGGAAGGGCAGGTGGATCAATTACATCAAGACGATTACAGGTAATTGGCCTCTCAGGCTGGATGAATTCGTACAGAAGAACGATTTGGACTCTCGTAGGACTCCAATCTGTTTTTGCCCAGCCTTAAAATTATCTCATATTATTAAATGTCGCAATGATAGGTAAGATAGATAGATCCCAATGGATCCTCTCTCTCTCTTCTGAAACATCCAGGAATTGACTAGAGTATCAATCATGTTATTATCTGTTCCCTTTTTGTTTTTCTCCTAGGCAAAGATTAACCGACGGGTGGAATGATTGACGTGGCCACTCATCAAACTGTTTCCCTTTTCCTTTGCGAGAAAATTTTCCTACAGCTTTTTCCCAACTCAAGTTAGTCCAAATGCAGCGAACGAGAATCCAGCCGCGTCAGTGCCAAAGTTAGGTAACATTGCAGTCGTCATTTAGGATTGTATCTCAAAATCCTCAGAGTTGGCAATGGCAAATATAAGCGTCGACTGTCGAGTATATTGTAACGAGTGCACTATGTACTTATCGCTTGTGGGATCCCTTCCGTTTCAGATTTCCAGTATTTCAGGAGATGAAGTAATAACTAATGACCGGGTTATGGTATCATCTTAGTCTTATGATATCCGACACTTTGGATTTCAGAGCCATATGGATGAATCTCTTGCATCATCCAAGAGGTCATATATATTCCCCCCATATTACAAAAGTACATGCTACCTATTTAGACTATTAGAGGTGCATTATCAAAGGAATTGTATGAGGCGATAGAAGGTATCATTTATAAAGGCGCCCGTCGGATTGCAACTCACCAAGTTTTAGCCTTGTTTTTTTCCTTCTCATTTGAGGTGGATTTTTCAAAGAAAAATCCACCTAAAAATCCGTAGATTTTAATTTTCGATTTTTTCTTCTTATTTTCCTCTCACATTTATAAAATGAACTACTCTGGGTAGATTTTTTTTCGTTTCCCCACCATCACCATCCCTCAAAGTACTAAAAGTTGATTCTTATCATCGCGTGCTTTGCAATCACACCGGAAGTTTAGTGACAATACGAACCACGCAAGCTTTTTGAGATGGGAGTTGTGCATTAAAGCCTTTTTCTACTTCTCCCTTTGTCTGTGACGGTTTTTTATATATATTTTTACTATTATAGATGTTTAAGTTTGAACAGTTTGTTATACTACGAATTATGTACGACTGCATAAAATCCCCACGTATCTTTACCACAAGGTCTAAACAATAGAGAACATATTAGGGATAGATATATGTACAAGAACAGGACGCTTGTGGGTTGAGCTCCGACCTGACTTGATGGTGATACAGATATTCATAAAATTAAGTGACGTATAGAAATGCATTAACATTTGAACAATTATACGTAAATTTTAAATCCTTTTCAACCAAACTCCTCTCATTAACAAACTCAGCTCTGCATAGTAGCATAGTACAGACTAGGAGAGGCCAAGTGGCCAAGCTGCGACATTATTAACTGATCTAATCGTATTCTCTCATAGTATAACACTACAATGGCACAGCTTGCTATAGACAGAGCGGAGGCTTATTAATTAATTCGAGAGTAACACCCGAGTCAACAGTAGCAATTAAGAATAGGTACATACATATAGTTATATATCTATCCATACTTTTAATGACAAGAGATCCTTGCCTATTAAGGCTACAAAGGAGAGGAATAATTATTTGATGATGTGATACAAAGCGATGGGAGTAATTTAATGCAAGAGGAGAGCTCAGACATTGAGAATTTGAGACAAAAGCATTTAATTCCAGTGTCTTGTTATAAATATTATTTACAAACCCAACTGCCTCGTCTCTTTGAAGGAGGTAATTATATTTCTCCTTCCACTACTATATGCTGTATCCCACGTTCAGCTGTACAGCAATTATGAATATTATAATCCGTGTGCTGGGGTGATCATAATATAATTCGTAATATAGAACAGGCATCCCTCCACACACTTGGTAATTTCAAGGATCAAGGATACACTTTTGGTTTTCATCTGTCTTTGAAACTGCATAGTAGCTATCATCAAGCTCTCTACGATCTTACCTTTGTGAATCGTACAATTAGGAGACCTTGAAAAGTTTGGGAGAATCTCAAAGCAGGCCCATACTATGTGGAATATACATAATAAACTAATACCTGTGTGCTTAGTCCTCGTATAAAGTTGAATGTGGTCAACTCATCTCACGGCCTGTGCCTTTTGACAGAAGATGTAACTCTGAATTGAGGTGCAATTTCTGTGTCTTTTATCCTCTAAGTTGCAATTATCTTTCTGTGGTCTCTTTCAAAAATATGTACCCGTATAACATGCTTTTTTCAACCGTTTGAATCATCAATTTTTCTTTTCAAGCTAGACATGACTCACCAATGAGGTTTAGCATGAATTTCTGAGACTATGGATAAATATATGAGAGTTGGATTTTTGGGGCTAGGGATTTGGGATTGCGACACTCTTGAAGAATCAGAAAAAATAATTTCCGACAACATATTAGATAGACTGTCTAGAGAGTGTATCAAATGTTCTCACACTTTTTCAAAAGTTGGGCAATTAGTTTCGGAAAAGTGTTTTCTGAAATCTAGGAGCCCAGTATTAGGATCTGTCCAATAATCTCCTAGTCTCTTGTTGTAGTCTTAAAAGCGAACAAGTTTCTTGGTCCCTCTGCTGTAGAGTCCAATTCTGAGAAGGAGTATAAGAAACAACTATAGGGAATGGTGAGGCATAGAACCCCTATTATAAATAATGACACAGGAGCATGGGAAATAATTTTATAAATTACATTCAACATTATTGGGTACGACGGGGTTGGGAACAGACGAACATGAGACCAGCCAATCCCTTGGTTCTAAAAGCCATTCATCATAATCATTTTTATCGAGATTCCATATTTGCTTCACAATTCCCAACACTCAGTGGTTATGGTTTGTTGGCTGTTGGGAATAAGTCTTGGTGGCTTTGCAGATCGGTTCTATGTTGTGTTTGTTGTTTTATGGTGTTTGTGTGCCTCTGTAGGTTCTGGAACTGAAATTAAATTCTCACTCATTTTTTTACGCTTTCCAATCCTCTCTCATAATGCAGGGGATTGAAACGAAAAGGGCTGGATATGTTTTTATGACTCATGATTTCCGTTCTACGGCTTTATAGGCTTCAGAGACTCTTAATTAGTTTGGAAGTACTATGTAGGAATAACGAAATGTACTAAGACTATCAAAATGTCTCAACTTACTCTGCATGATACGATTCTACGCTGACTATCAATTTTTAAATAGATTTATTTTGTTATTATGAAGTAGATATTGAAATATTTAGATTGAAGATACAATTTACTTTGTTTATTGACAACAAATATTCTGACTAAACAGGTTATTCCATTTGACCAGACTTAAATTAGGTTACAATTAAATAGTCACAATAGTCTGGGGAGCATAACTTCGGAGTTTGAACTTAAAAGGCAAAAGTTATTCGATTACTCAAAACTAAATGTCTATTTTGTACATCTAAACCTGTTTACGACTGACTCCAATCTAAGGCCCAGGTAATTGGCCAATATTGTAAGCCTAAATACCTAAATATATGATAGTGCTGATTACCCTAATAGATTTGCATCAACAAGTCAACAAGTGCTTAGAAATTGTCTCAGATAACAATCCTCCTGTGTAATGTCAACAATTAGCAGTGTCTGTACATGATCTAGATATTATCCTTCTGTGTCTTGTTTTCTACAACATAAATTTGTCTAAAGACAGTAGTCGGTGGTCGGAAATACTTTGTAGATGAATAGACAAGCCGCAATTAGTTGCATATGTATACATTATAAACACAGAGTTAGTTTAAGGGCTCTCCAATGGTTCTTGAAGAGGGAACGGAGCTATCAATTGAGGTTAATTTAAGATAAGGATTAGAGGTGAACAAGACACATTATTATCAAGTAGACAGGAGGACGGCCCTCACGACAGGACCGGAATACTAATCAGCTCTCCCTCTCTAACTATATACAGAGAATGAAATTTTTCTACTTGTCCCATCTGAACTCTTTTAAAAGTCCAAATCCACCTCTGGCAATAAATATGCCTCTATTATCATTTATATGTGAGGCATTTGCAGCTATCTCAGTTTCTTCATAAATAATATATTCACCTCATTATGTAAAAGCTCATATCAGTTGTCCACAGAGTAGCAAATTTTTGGGAGACCCGATCGTCCAAAAAAAACCTCCATACACTCAAGTCCATTTATCCTTTGCTAAGATATGCATGACAGAGAGTATATAAAACCCTTCAATTAGAAATCAAGTCAATCTCTTGGGAGATGATGATTTGAATTCTTGAACAAAGGAGAGCAAGAAGAAATTCAAATCCAGTAGCCTTATTACTTAGTTATTACTCTAATTATTATTTGATTTCATGTCAGACTACACCAATATGAATTCAATTACACCTGCCTCGATGCAAGAATTATTCAGAAGACAGGTTGGTGCAGGGCGACTACAGAATGTCGAGAAGGGCCTTCTTGGTAATTTGCAGGTACAGCGAGAGGGTCTTTGAGGAGCTAAACGGTTAAGGTTCTTCTGATCAAAACAAGTAGAATAATAATATTCAAAATGTTTGGGTTTTTTAAATGCATTTGATCGCAATTTGCATGATTTTTATAAAGCAACAAATCTGTAATTATATTATTTTACTCTTTCTTTGCATTCCTAAATATTCTTTTAAAAAATATGTATTTTCTCTCGTTGAGAAATAGTATAACTCTATTTCATAAATATTTCTAAGCCCTCAACCTATTTCTCACCCGTAGGTCTTGCGGTTGAAAAATGTTTTTTAAGTTGTGAGTTGTGTACAAGTGGATTTCTTGGTGGAGTTAATTTTTATTCTCAAGTCTTCCTTTTTTTCAATTCGTAATTATCCTCCCCTAAAGCATGTATACTTTGAAGAGGAAATGATTAAATATTAAACGATTAAATAGTTTACGTGGATTTCCCCCCCCACTCATCGAAAACAATATCTTCCATCCGTACTTGTATCTTTTAAGGATCTTATCCTCAACAACATTATCTCACGCACATGATTTCTATGTGTGTATCCAAGTCTACAAGACACAAGGTGGATCAATGTGGATGTGGATATCCATATTGAAAAATAGGAATTGGAAAGCCTGCAGCCCTAACCTTCCAATTATCCGTACATTTTACAATTGCTTTAAAAAAAAAGCTCCTAACAATAAAGGATAAGAAGACTAGAGAAGATATATTTTTTATTTAAAAAAAGACAAACTAGACTGAGAACTATAATAAGTTTCCAACCAGCCCCCTTGAGAAGAAATCGTAATTTATTATTATCTGTAACTAATGATGAAGCAATTAGAGTGGGAACCTTATGTAGGAATAATCATCTAATTAGCTCAGATGTTTGGAAATAGTACGCAGAGGAACGAACTGAGTCCACCCACCCACCACTTGGGAATTCAGATACACAGAAAAATTCCACACGAAAGGAAGGAAAGACAATTTCCTTTTGCCTAGAATTTAATAAGCAATTACTGAGCTAATTTAAATCTTTTACAGTATCAAATACGATAGACTCCCTCCCTATTCCTACAGGATGTCTCTATAGACTTTGTGGAATGTACGACTAGAATAGGACATGATTCACTGTACTAAACTAAAACCAAATCCAACAAAGTATTATATTATGGCTAATCATGCAATGGAAAATAATATCCAACACTCGAATAAAAAACATTAAAATGTATGAGTAAAATATGCTTGCATTACATGAGTTGATTCAGATTAATGAGTGGAAAAGGGTAGGCTTGGATTTGTATCATTTTCGTAATATATTCATTCCCGTATAGATCCCCACCTCTTTACATTTCAAATCATCATTAATTTTTGCGTGAGATAGTGATTTCTGAATAGATTCGTAATTTTTTTCCACCCATCTAGTGATCCATCCACCCAGGATCATTCCGTGACCCCTTCCCATGTAATAAAATAATTAGGACGGTAGTGGCTGCAAAAAAAATCAACAGCTTGGCCAAAGGGAAAGGAAAGGACGTCAGCTTAAATGGTTTCAGAGCGTCGATTATTTATATCTGCATGAGATCTTGAAATCACCTGGCATTTTCATTTATTAACAAATAAATAGTTAGCTTTTGCAAATGGTCTTTGTAGGAAACTACTACAGTAAAACTTGGAGACGGTGGGTGAGGTCAGAAAGTTGATATGGCATTTGAAGAAATAAATGGTTTGTATAGGCTTGAGTATAAAAACCAGATGGGAATTAATTTGCTTTTTT